>VXAU01001242.1:1795501-1860213 GCA_013399695.1 Formicarius rufipectus | reverse complement strand
GGGCCCCGCAGAGCCGAGGGGTGCGGGGAAGGAGGGAGGGAGGGAGGGACTGCAGGAGTCGGGCTTGGGGGGTTCTGTGTCTGGATTCTTTTGGCCGAGGGCTGCCGGGAAGCTTGCTGGTCCTGTGCCAGGCTCCAGCAGACTCCGCTTAGTCCCTCCCTTTCACGAGCACTAAAAATTCATCCTGAAACAAAACCAACCATGTGTACGTGTGTGTGTATGTATGTGTGTAACAATCTGCCTTCTCAGCACCACCGCCGCCACCCCGGCATCGCTCGCCTCATTACCGTGAGCAGGAAATGAGTAAAACACAAATGGCTGGGGAGGAGGCAGGAGGGGCTCCCGGCCACGGGGGCTGCTGGGAGCTGCCGCGCCTCGATGCAGATGTCGGAGACCTCAAATGTCTGCCGGAAATTATAGCTCATGTCGGGCGGGAGACGGGCGCTTCCCCGGACGGGGAGCCCAGCGGGAGCCCCGCTCCCCCCGCGCCGCGCTGGGGCCGGCTGCTTGGCCCTCGCCAAATCCAGCTCGTAAATCAGCTCGGCAGGAGAAAAACACACGTAGGAAAATGTCTCGGGGCAGGAAAAAAAAATAAAAAAAAAATAATTAAAAACACCCCACCGCGCCTCGGCCGGCGTGGTCCGCGGGGGCAGGAGCTTGGCGGTGCGGGCGGCGGGGAGGAGCGAGGCGTGCTCCCACCATGTACCCCCCGCAGGCCAGGAGAGCCGCTCCCCGCCGCTACACAGCCCGGAGCCTTTCCAAAATAAAGGCGAGAGCACAGCCCCAGCCTCGGCTCGGGCTGGCACCGATGGGCGGGGGGACCGCGCCCCAATCCGCGCTCCTCCGGGCGGCGAACCCAGGCGGAGGGCTGGGAATGTGGGAAAGTGGTCGGTACGCAGCGAAACGGGTTGCAGGAGGGTTCTGTAAGTGTAGCAGAGCGTAGGACCATTGGGATGCCCTGGGGAGTGTCTGCCTGAATAGTGACGCCTGAAATGCCTCGAACAGCAAAGAGCAGGGTGCCTCATGGTGCGATTCCAGCATTACTCACCCCAAGGATCAGGCGCTACCCCACCCAGTTACATATGACCAGGAAATTACAGGCTGCGCTGCTCCCCGCCTGCCTGAGCGACTGCCATATCATATGATACACCAGAGCGGCGTGTCTGATGAAACAACACAGCCATGTGTGCTTACTGAAAGGCTAATGCTTTGTGGAATACAGGAGTTTGGCTAGGTCAGACTATCATTTGGTATCCTGAATGCATGCTCCCTCTTGCAAATCTTGCCATTAATTAAAAGACTGGATTAAAAAAAAAATTAAATCCTGTTCTTCCTTTACACTCGCTGTTCACTGCTCTTCTAGTAGAATCCACAGCCAGCCCCTGTGTGGCTTAGGTGTTGCAATTCCTCACTCTCTTACTCCATCCATCCATCCCAGTATTCACAAGATCTTTCTCCTAAAGCCATTATATCAAGGGCTCTGTATCTCTCATCTTTATTACTATAGCATTCACATCTGAGATCTGATGTGCACCTCTTCTCCCTGCAGTACACAGCAAATGGAGCTGCAAAGGTCATCTCTGTAGCACACTGTCTCACCTCTGGCTTGAATTTATCCACTACTTCCTACTTAACTGAGTTTAAGGAACTTGTTATGGTGAAAGTCACCTGTGGAAGACTGCACATCTATCTTTTCCAGTATGCTTCTTCCTGTCTCCTCCACAAATATTGTGAGCTTTCACTAGCCATGCGAGTCTCCTCACACTCTCATGCCTTCTCTCTAATACCTCTTTACTCCACCTTTTGCAGCAGCATCTCTACTCAGGTCAGCTTTCTGCAACTAAAGCAGTCTGATTTCCTACAGTTTTGCATTCTATTGATTCTAAGCACCAGTGAAAGCTCTTTGTTCTAACTGTGTGTTTTTAGGAGCTGCAGGCTGAATTTTCTGAAGTCTGAGAAAATAAGAATGCTACTGCAGCTTTCTTCTGAGCTGAGGAAAAAGGTGTTCTCTTGGCTTTTTATTTCAGTGAAATGAAGTATAGCTGAGGCAACTCACCCATTGAATTTGCTTTTAGTTGACCAGTGTATCAAAAATTATACATGCACCTGACAGACCTATGGTGGGACAGGTACATTCCCCCTGCCAAAGATCTTGCGATCACGTAAACCTTCCTTCTTTGCAAAACCAGACATAAACTGTAACTGCAAAATCATGTGCTGCTTCTTGTTACACCCCTTCTATGTTAATTGTTTTCCTTTCACCATTGGTCTGTGCTTGCCTTTTTAGATCTTCTGCTCCTCAGGGCAGGGTCTGGGCACTCTCCTGTGCCTGGGAAGTGTTAAGTGCCTTATAGGCATAACAGCAATTTAATTAGTTAATAACTACCAACAGTTTGCATTAGTATCATACTTTCTGCCATGTCACATCAGACCACTGCTCCAGCCAGTCAAACATGTACCTCTTTCTCATGGTGCTATGAATCAATTGCCTCCGAGGAAGGTCAGGGCCTCACGTGTGGTGATGGCTGGACATGCAACCCCAGTCTCATTTTCCAAAGTCTGTCCAGAGCCTACTCATCCTTAATGAACCTACCCCCAGCAAATCTTGGATCTGAGCTCCTGGTATATAGACACTCCTGGCTAGTTGAGCTTGGTAACATATCTGACAGAGTGAGACTAACCAAACTATTTAGAGGAAGGGATGACAGCTCTGTAATACTCCCACCATGGAACTATGCTAGGCAAAAAGAAGGATGAAGCAGGACTCCTCACTGATCCCAGTCCTCCTGTTCCTCCCAGTATTCGAGGTGGAAACCTTAGTGCACAAAATTGCCAGTGCCTGTTTTGTACAGATGTCTCGTTCCTCTTCAAATTACAGTATTTGCTTTCCTAATGTCATGCAGTAGCAAATTCCATAGTTTATCCTATAACTCTGCTTCAAGGAGGGATAATCTGTGCTTAATAACATCAACTGATTTTTTACATCCTGTATCAATCATACTGAACTATAAGAAAAACTGGGAATCTCCTGGAAGGGTTTGATAGCCTTACTGTGGAAAGAATCAGGAATGTGAGACTTGGGTGAAGAATTTCTATTAAAAGGAAGCCAGGGAGACCTTTGAGACAAGGTGGACACCTGCATTATATTTTAAGAGATATCTTTTATTTATATATCTTATGTTTCATACCTCTGCACAAAGCCTCTTTTGTCTTACATTTCAGCAGAGAATCCTGCACTGAGAATCTGCTAATGGGTGATTCAGCACAGGAGGGGGGAAATGAGCTACTCTTTAAACATTGTTCATTTATATACTGTTTAGTCTTTGTAGCATGACAATCATTCTGCCTAGGAATGGAAAGGCAGTTTCAGGCAGTGGAAGAGTATGAGAAAAGAGATGGCACAAGACTGAACTGTCACTTGGGAAGATTGCAAAGATGATGGAAAGTGCTGTTGAATTGGGCAGAGCTGTGAAGTGAATTGCTCAGTGTATGCAACTGGAAGCCATGGTGAACATACTGCAAAGGCCTTCCACTGGGATGTGACTCTGGTTACTGCTCCTTCCACAGCAGCTGGAGCCCTGTAGAACACAGTGCCCTCAACAGAAGTTACAAAGGTGTCCGAAGACCTGAAAGAAAACCTGGTGCACCTGATGTTTATGTTATACTCTTCCAGGAGTTGTGTGAGATTAACAGCTGATATATGATGACGTACCTGGAAAAAGCTCTCTGTTGCTATTCCAGGGCAATATATAAGAAGAAAATGTAGGGGTTTGTACAGGCAGACTTAAACCATATGAATGAGAACAGTATTTTCAGAATGATAGGTTGTCCTCCATGTCTGGAGCATGACCTAGTTGGTGACTGAGATCTCTGTTGTTTATAGGCAATGATTCCTCAGAAACAAATCAACTAAATGAACAAACTGGGTGATAAAGTAGAGCTGAGAACTGCATTGTACTCCTCAGAGTCATAAAAATTCATCCCTTTTACAACTGCTGAGTGCTTTGCCAATATCATGCCAAGGTGAGAGCAGTGGAGGGAAGGGAAAGATATTGAAAAGGAAAATAAATAGGAGAGGTAAACAGTGCTGCTGCTGCTGCAGCTGTGGTTGCCATGGCGACCGGGGTGAAGAAGAGGAGGAGGAGGAGGAGGGAGGTGGATTGATCGATAGTCCTGTGCTGGCTCATCTGGCTTCCATCCACGTGCTACTACAGAGGGAGAGAAAATCAAAGTGCCACACACAGGGTGGCCAGGTCTCCGATTCGATACAAGGCAGCAGCTTGATCAATAGCTTGTTGGAAGGTGGGTAATTGACTCCCCTTCTACCAGGAGAAAGTGGTGCGACGACAGAGATGTGTTCGTTAGCTACTGATTCTCAGCTCTACTTTATTACCCAGCTTCTTCATTTAGTTGATTTGTTTGTTTGCTTGCTTGAGATCCCTCTTCAGTCTGATTTCTCCCTGTACCTGTCAGAGATGAGCACTAGCTGCTGGAGCAGAGCCAGAACTGCCCCCAAGTTTCTGAGTTGCTCTCCTTCTCCTCTCATTTCTCCTTTCTTTGCTCATACTGGGGTTTTTATCTTACACCAGCAAAGCTTTTGACAGGGAAAGCTGGAAACAAGGACAGCCTTTTCTTGGGAGATTTCTAGAGCTTCCTTTTCCGGCTAGATCTGGAGGAAAATAATTATGGTTCATCTGAACACAACAGCCCCTCAAAAAAATAAATAATTAGGTCTATTTTTGCACCTCACAAACCAGGTGCATTATAGGAGAGCTTTAGAACTATTATTTTTTTAAGTCTGCCATTCTCCAGAGGAATTATGAGCAGAGGGTCAAGAGAAAATGCAAAAAACAAAGAGAGGTACCAAAGGAAAGGGCAGGTAATCAGGTGTGAGGGGCGGAAAGATGAATCTGAAGATGCAGAAAAAGAGATATAACCAAGGAAAGTACATATTCAGGAAGTACCAAGATAGTGTAGGCTAATCCTCCATTTCTACCTAGACCTGGGCAGGAAGCCCTGGCACCTGGTACCTGTTTGACCTTGAGGCAGGCAATACTGCATTTTGTAAACAAGCCTGTATGATACAACCAAGTTCACCCTCATGCTGAATAAGCTTCTGCAAGGCATTTTCCAACAAAACACAGGGGAATTTGAATGGCAAAATCAGGACTTAATGTTTTATATCTTCTACCAAAGCAAGCAGCACAAATGTCCCTATCACCTCCCTAGGGCATGAAGAACATTAATTGACTTCAACAGGGAAAAGACAATGCCACTTTATGTGATACAACACCCATCAGCAAACTGAGCATAAAATGGTAAATCTAGACTCTGAGATGCTCTGGAATGCAAGGACCATCTGTGTGCTCTATACTTGTCTATTGTCCAGCTTACTGGAGTCCTGGTCTACAATGAGCATTTAGGCATATAGCAATAATAAGAACAGTAGTGTCCATTGCTGCATAATTGATATTGCTTTGTGGAGCAACCAGCCCCTTAGGGTATGGTTAAGAAGAGGCAAACACACAAGAAATATCACTTCTTTCAGTTCCCTGGATTTTTCTTTGAGTTAGCCCATGTAAATGCACTGATGTTCAATTTTATTTAGCTTCTGAATTAAAAATGAAAACTCATTTGCTTGGAATTCTTCTTAAGTTAGTTGGCTGCAGTCCAGCTCTCAGGGTTTGTGCTTTTAGGGTCTGATCCAAATCCCAGAGAAGTCACTGAAAATTGCTCCACTGATTTTAATGAGTCAAACCACTGCATGAGGAGTAAGCTATAATCTCTTAAGGCCTTTTTTTTATTATTTCTTTTCCATGCTTTGAAGCACTAGCAGGTGTATCTTGCAGATGCTGGATGTAAATCACAGTAGGAAGAGCGGCCTTTGTGAGCACAACTGCTCCCTGTTGCATAACCCAGAAGATGCAGGTTAATTCAGGCGATGCTAACAGGTAGGAACTACAGCTCTTTTCACTCCTCAGTGTATCTGCCTCTGGAAATATTTACAAACCACCCAAAGATGCATCTATGCCCTGCAGGATATTTTCCTTTGGTTCCTTTGTGGTTGGGAAAATAAGAGCATCCTAACCCCTGGGCACAATTTATGGCAGAAATAAATAGCAGGATGACAGAACAGCTCTACAGTAAATTACTGAAAATATTCACCTGCCAGTTCTCCAGAGGAAGCAGGCAGGTGGGAGAGCCAGAATTGAGTCAGACTAAAAGCCTTGGAGGAATAGAGTAGTTTCTTCTAGTCATAAAAGAACAAAAAGTGTTTGCAGCACCTGCAGGCTGTTTCCTCTCCTGAAGGAATCTGGAAGGTTGGACAAAATAGTATAGTGACAATGGAACAGCCTGTAGTCAAATTTGCACTTGAGCAAGATAAATAAAAGAACATACAATATTCAACATTGCAAATGCCTGTACTGCCTGCCAACAAGAAGTGTATCTATTTGCTGAGTCATTATGCCTGACACGGACTGAAGAAGTAACAGGGAACGTGGAAGACATGGGAAAGACCGGATGGATCCCTTATGCACCAGGAGGACTCCAGAGAATCATCTCACTCAGGCTTGCTGTTTAATGTGCCAGTTCGAGGGCCTGGGTACTGAAATGTCATCTAAAATCTGGCAAGAATGAGTTAGGCCAAATGCACTGTGAGAATATGTGCAAGGGGAACGATGTAACACACAGTCCAATTTCTCTCCAAAGGGACCTTCCTTAAAGGTCTCTCTGAGGCTACATGGGAGTTGTAAACGGGCATATCTCACCTGCTTCTGCACCACTGTACTTTCACAGCTCTATCAGGGGCCCTGAAAACAGGTAAAGCACAGGATTACGGTAACAGAAAGGATCCTGTATCCTGAAAAAGGGAGACAAACAACTGCCATCTGCACTAGATGAAGGGTATCAGTGCAGCCATTCTGTGGTGCACACCATAATGCTTACCTGAGGCCTTGAAAAAAGGATCATACAGCAAATCCAGGAGTGTCTAGCATGGAGTTGTCTGATTACTGGTCTGTGGGCTGTGATCAGGCCTTGACATTTTCCTTTGAGTACCATCATGGCAACAGAAGAGCTAGGAAAAGGTGATTAAAGAATCCCCTGAAGGCCATTTTTAGTTAATTCCTGCAAACTCTAGCCACAGGCTCTGCAATAGTTTTTGTGTCCATCTAGGAGTGGGAGGATGGTCTGGGAAGTTGCTTCTGACTGTACCTGCAGGTCATCACATCCACAAGGCATTTGAGAGAAGACAGTGCTGACTTTGGATCCTTTAGCACTGAAAAACTGGATGCCTTGCTGAAAACCTGACAAGCTGTTCTAGGGAAAACACAGAGGACTGAGTGCATAGCAGGTTCATCTGCTTTTGGAAGAGCAGCCAGTGGGCATGAGAGACTGAGACCCAAGGCAGGTCTAAGGACCTGCTGATACAGTTCTTGCAAGAGTCGTTGCAGTTCTGAGATTTCCTTCAAATCCACAAAATGTGACAGTGGTTTAATTCCATTTACCTCAACCCCAAGAGTGACTCAGGACCTGGAGCACTCAGCATGCTCAGCTGAAAGTCTGTTCCTGTGCCTGAACAAGCAACTGTCTACATCCTGGGTATCCTACATTACAACCAAAATGCAAACAGAGCCTGAAGTGTCTGACTTGACCTTAGAGCACCCTCAACCTGAGAAGCCAGGCCAATGCTTATCAGTACTGTAACTTGAATTCTAAGCTCTGGTGCTGCAGAGATGCATTGTTGTATGATTAATGGATGCCATTAAACCAGAGACTCTTCAGCCAGCAGTGAACATTCAAGAGAAAAACCAAGCAGTCAGCCACAGTCAAGGGGGCAAAAAAAATACTTGTGGTTTAAGAAACTGATTTTGTCTCCTTTCGAAATCATTCTAAATTGTTAATCCACATTGGTCAATTTTAAGAAAGTTGGAAGGGCTACGTCATGCCCATGAAGCTCCCCAGGCAGGAGGAATAGTGTGAGTCCCAGCAAGGACAGGGCATGACAGAGGAGTCAGTCAACACTGACTTCTGGTGGGAGTTCAGACTTCTGGTTCCTGGAGGAAAAGCAAAACCTGGCCATTTTGCTGACACTACCTCAGGTTCTTTTAGATGTAACTGATCAAACAGAGAGGTTGATATGAAGAGGAAGGTAGCATGCAGCTGGCAATAACTTCAGCTGTGTCATTTCACCTGCTGCACTGCTGATAGAATCCTACACATGCAATGATTTGCAGTAAGTGAGCCCAGCAAAGTTACCTTCTAACTGTAATCAGAATGCACTTCAGTTAGCTCACCTGAAGCAAACTTTGATGACTATTTTGGGGTTTATAGTGCTGAAGAGTAAAGACTATACATGAATATAGATACGAAGTACTACATATGCCTTTTGGGCACAGCACAGAACAAAGTGAAAATTGTGCTTATTAAGCAATTAAACTTTCAGTTACTTACGAATTTGGATCAGCTTTTAAGGGGTTAGCATTTGATGATTTCTCATACTATACAAGAAGCCAGGTGTTCACACCAGTGAGAATCCAGTACCAGGGAGAATGTGGCAGACAGAAAAGCCTCAGGAAAGGCAAAAATGCAGCTCAAAGTGCTGGGAACCTGGAGAAAAGCAGGTAGCAGGTAACGGAAGTGTGTGAGGAGGGTGCACCCCTACAGAGTCAGGATTGCAGGTGCCTCCATCTCTGCACTGCCACATGGACGGTTTTAAAGCAGAGCCAGTTCCCATAGCAACAGCACCTACCAGAGCTGCCAGCCATCAGGATGCAGGTCCTGAGGAAGGTAAAGAGAAAAGCGGACCCAACTCTGCACTAATCCCCGCCAGCAGCACAAAGCCCAGTCCCAAGCTGGCTGTGCAGCTCCCAGGCCAGTGCTTTCCCTATAAGCAGGAAGGCTAAGAGCTCTTCACCTAAGCTCCCAGTGAATGCTGCATCAGCTGAACAGCAGCTCTTGATCTGAACCAATGCTCAACTAGTGGATTTTTGGTTTCCCAGGAAATTAAGAGATGCTGAGCTAAACTTTATGGTGTTGTGGGATAGGTCAGCACACAGGAGAACCCACAGAAGCATTCTCAGTAGAAAGGAACAGAAGGATCCCCCCCTTTCTGACATACCTCCAGACAAGGGCTTTTCTTTCCCCTTGCATCTATCTTCTGGCTTGTTTTTTTTTTTTTACCTACTACAGCTTCTCTGCTGTTGATTTTTGCTCTTACTCTCCTTCCAGTGTTCCAGCAAAATCTTCTGTTTTGTAGGCATGATGCCAATGAAAACTGATGTTTACCAGCTCTAGTAGGGTTCATTTTCTTTCTGGCACAGTTCACATCTTCTTCCAGAGAGGAAGAAGTTGTGGAAGTGGGAGGCTGCCATTAATAGGACTGAATGTCAGACACCTGAGAAAGCTGACACTGAAGAAGTGATGGAGGCAGTTCCTGTGTGCAGGTGACTAAATCATAAAACCTCTTGGACTCAGTGCTACCCAGACCCAGGCTGGCAGCCTTGGTAGAAAGGCAAGGGGCCAAATGGGTCAGAGATCTCTCATGTCATGAGGGCTTCTTCTAGGACTGGGCTGAAGTGTGCTGCAATGACTGAGTGCATGCTCTCACCTATGCCTGCTCGTTCTCTGTTGTCCTCTTATCTGGGCTGTGAATCTCATATCTTTCAGAAGGATAGAATTAATCTTAAATTGAATACAAGGGATAAAAAATGCAGAGGAATTGTTAGGCTCTGATAAATAAACATTTTCAGGAACAATTTTATCTTACTGACTGTAGAAATTTGTGACAGATTTGAGCTCAGGCAAATCAAGCAAACTGCTCATTCTGATACTGTGAGAGAAAGCAGCAGCAGCCAGAGAAATGGAGAGATCGACAGTTAATTGGAAATGTTACATCTGCTGTTTATGCAAAAGGCATAAATATTTATATCCTGAAGGCTGACTTTTGGGTTTGCTCCTCAGCAGGAAGATATTTACATTTTGAATAAAGACTTTTTTCTTTCTTCTTCTCAGTAAATGTGAGCAGTTTATTATTCCTTTAAACAGACATCCATATCCAAGTCCTCTAGTCCTGTTAGTTACATGCATGCAGATATCCTTGGCTTCAATAAATTACAGGTGTGTACAGACTGTGGCATCTGACTCCTTTTTATTATAGACAGAAAGAGAATACTGAGACTAAAACGAAAGGGCAGAAACTGTGATCACAAAATGAAAAGGCAGAAATTGCAGTGACAATTCAAAGGCACCTGAGATAATAAACTGCTTTCCTAAATCTGCTTTCAGTAAGAAAATAATCAAAGTTGGACCTTGAAAAATTTTATAACATTAGCTCCTGATGTAGAGCAAAGAAAAAAATACTGGAAAAAATTAAGTACAACACTACATTGGATTAAGCAGACTTCACCACAGTGTGTTGAGTGAACCAGCTAACAAAGGTATTTACACATGCAGTGATTGTAGAAAAGCCAGGAAAACCTGCAGAACTATAGCAATATTAAAAAAACAAACTAACAAAAAAACCCAAAACAAAAACAAAACCAAACCCAAACAAACAAACAAACAAAAAAAAAAAAAAAAAAACAAAAAAACAGAAAGTGTGTTATCCTGCAAACAATTTTGTGTCCAATTTTGTGCCCTGTCTGGCCTCCACGTCTCCTGCTTCCCTTCTCTTTTCCTTGCTGCTGTACTTACTGACCCAGGCTTTATCTCCCTCCCTGTCCTGTTCTGTGCTGCTGTGCCAACTGCATAGCCCTCAGCTTGCTCACCCTCATATCCTGTGGTCTGCCATCCTGCTCCACTCTGTCCTCTCATCTCTGCCTGCTTCCATCCTTGTCTTCTGCCTCAGATTTCATCTGCTGTCCTACTCCCCTTTCACTGCATTTTATTTTACCACACATGTGGCTCCAGCGTTCTCCCTCACCCCTATCATTTCCCAATCTGAGGCTCTCCTGCCTCACCTTTCCCTATTAGTCCATCTATTCCCATCATCTTCTCTCTCCACTTGCTCTCTTCTCTTCCCACTGTCCCAATGTCAGCCCTTGTGTTGGCCCTATTACACTCTCAGGAGACCCCAAGCCCACACATCCCTGTGTGGATTCTGAAGCTGTTTGCCTTTAACTCTTCTACAGCATCATTAATTTCTCATTTTAATCATTGTCTCTGATTAAATGTAACATTAAAGCTAAAAAGGAATTACACATAAACATTAACTGAACACTCTGGTGAGATGTAGGATGTTGTGGAGTCCTCTCTTTAGTACTTATCAAACAGACTAGCCCATCCCTGAAGGCCAGTAAGCAAGCTGCAGTGCTGTCAGGCATTCAGACATTGCTTGAGGATCCCAGACTTAAGCTTTGAACATCTCAAACAGTGCATCTTGCCCCCTATTTTATTATTAAAACTATGCCTCTTGCAGAGATTCTCCAAAGATATGATCTCATTATTTGGAAATACTTGCATGGAATATGGTTAGTTTTATAGAAGGAGAGCTGGCTGTGAACGAGAGGGATACCTGACCGGAGTACTGATTTGTGGCTCTATGGTGCAGAGTTACCAGTGGAGAGTGTTCACATTCCCACAGGGTCAGCAGATCAGGCCAAAGGTATGGCAGAATTTACTTCCCCTCCTTTCTAGCAATCGCTGGATCCCTTCCAGTGACTTCTCCCTTGTCTCTCAAAAATTAATTTAAAAAAAAGCATCGTGATCATGAAAGGGTGTTTGTATTATCCTCTGGTTTGCCACTTCTTTTTGAGGTCCTAGAATTTCACAGCAAGATTTTGTTTTAGTTTAAGGGAATTTTTGTGTGTGTTTTAAAACAGTTTGTCCTCTGGGACTATTTTTTTCTCGCTCCCATCATTCCTGTTTCCATAGCAACTACAGCTGGCTCAGATGTGCAGTTGCCATGGCAACGGTCTGGTCCTCCTTTCAAACGATGCATTGAAACAGGAACAATATTTGCATCCCCAATGCTATATGGAACAAATCTCTTTCACCACACATGGGGAAGACATAAGACAACTGTATAAAATCAGCACAAAATCCAATTTCAGTCCTCTCAGAGAGGGATTTAGACAGCTGGTGATATAAGAGAATTGCAAAGAAATTGGGCTTTCCCATTCATGGGCTTAGGGGGAGGCTGGTACTTGACTGGCATTTTCAAAGTCTGTTCTGGGCAAAGCACTATGCTTGGAAATACCCACATGGGAAGAACACAAGATATTTCAGGAACAGCTAACAGCTAATTCGTGTAAAAGCTATTACATCTTGCTTTCTGTAAGATTTTAAGATAAATTACTATGTGTTAAACACATGGTAAAATACACATCAGTAATTCATCCTAAAAAATAGATAAAAGTTTGCATTACTCATGATTGTATCTTGGATATGGCTAATGCCCAACTCATATTCCCCTCTCTGCATGTGTAGCCCCCCATATATCATGCAGATGCATGGCAACAAACCACAAGGCACCATAACTTCTCCTGCTTATCACGAGACAGTACCAGAGCTGTGTTTCTCTTCTGTGACACTGAGCAAAAAGGTGACAACAGTATTATTTATCGTGTGGCATGTTTAAGGGCTTTGTCTTTAACTTCCTCATGTCATCTATGTGTGTCTGCATTCACTTTGTTGCTTGTCTTTGTTTTTCTTTTTTTTCTATCTCATTGCAACTGTTAGGACAAATCGTGAAGAAAGACATAGACAGGCCTCTCTGCAAGGCTCTGCTAGTTCTGTCCTCTTCACTTGTCTTCTGTACCCTCCCTAAGGATTAGGATGTTCATAACAGGTAACGAAAGACAACAGCTGTGCAATGGAGTACTGTGGGGAAAAGGAGTGTATTTCCTTGGGGAAGCAAAGAGTTGGCACCTCTCTTTTACACCATCAGCAACTGTCCCTGCACTGTCCTGGACTTTATCATGCTGCTGGGTTGAACGTGATCTCCTGGAGTTGAATCTGAATGTTTTGCTTTCCAGACGGGCACAGTCACAGTCCCAAAGACCGAATTCCTGAATTAGTGCATGGCTTTGAGATAACGTTGGTAACTTTCCCATTAGCAAAAGCCCTTTAAAACCAGTGCTGTCAGTAGAAAGGGGTAGGAAGGAGCAGGAATAATTAAAGAGCAAAAATTACCACATGCTTCAGGCAGCTGCTGCTAATTATTTATCCGCAGTGTACAGACCTATCTCCTCTTAAGGCACAGGGCATATACAGTACACCTTATTTTTAAACAATGTTGCCCTATAATGTTTCATCCACTTCCACTGTTGTCTCCAGAATTTACTTCACCCCATTAACCAACAGAACATTGTAGGCAGTCATGAACAAATTTATTCTACCATCTAATATCAGAAGAGGATCATTATCCTTCCTAGGTAGACAAGACACATAAAAACCAGGCAACTTGCCTAATGCAAGTGGCCTACAAGAGCACAAGGACTGGAACTCAGGAAGCCTTCTATTTAGACATCTCACCCCTTCTCTGAAATTGTGTCTCCTTATCACTTCATTTTGTGCCCAGAGCTTTTAAACAGTAACACACATCTGCTGCCCAAATACAGTAAAAGCGTTAATGTGTAAATAACAGATCAAAATAAATTTCTGAATAAGGTGTTAAGTTCTGCATGGCTTTCCTTCCTCATTTTGGGGATACTCAACAAAACTCACCTTTCACTCAAGAATGATGGAATCAATATGTTTTTCTGTCATTTATATTGGAAGGAGCACCATAATACAATGCTCCTTCAATTACAGAAGGTGGAATCAATACATTTCACCTCCATTTATGTGGTTAAGGTCTAAGTCAGCACAGCCCACCCTTTATTTATGGGGGTGGCCTTAATACAGCTCAGTTTCATTTAATAGGGAGGAACTAATATGTCTTGGCTTCACTTATGGGGAGTGGAAAGAAGAGAATCAATACATCCACCATCATTTATTGGGAGGGATCTATAGATCTCTCCTTGATTTACCAGGGAGATCAATATCTCAACCTTCATTAAAGTGGGTAGTATGTTGGACTAAATAAGGTTCATTTGCTTTTAGAGCAAATTGACAGAATGTCTGTCCATGTATGTGGAGATGATTCAGCATGGCCTTCATATATAAGGCTTGGACACCATATGATTCACCAGCTAACACAGGGATGCATGCAATTCAGCTCAACAATAAGACTGGAAAGACAAGGGCAGGTTCAACACAGAGGTATTGTGGACACTGCATGGTAGATCTTCCTGACTTGGAAATCTGTCTATGCTTTTTCACCTATGAAAGGCAAAGATTCGATTTGATTTTAAGTGTGTGGAAGCCCCTGGATTCAGTGAAATACACCTTCCTTTACAGGAGACAGTCTCTAGGCAGTTCTTCATTCATGTAGAGGTAGATTTGGTGGGCTCCCTCATTTACAAAAGCTGGATTCACTGTATCATGCTTTATAGGGAGCTAATATGAACTGTACATTAACTGTAGGAGCAGAGAAAAGGGTATGTGTATTCCAGGAACACAACACTGTGGCAGCCTATCTTAATGTCTGAGAAGGAAGTCCTTCTTTACAGCTCATCAGAGCACGGTGAAGCAGGAGGTGGTGGATATGCTGCTAGGAAGAAAAAGGAAGATGCACAAGAATGCAAGCTACTTCTACACCAGGTCTGCTGCTGGCATGATTTTTCTTTGCAGCATCACAGAGTCTGCAGAAATAGCTGATCTCACGGCATTTTAGAGCTGCTACTTAAGTTACAGTCAGGCTACTTCAGGCTCCTTGTCTTTGTCTCCAAAAGACATTAATCATCACTCTTCATATCATCCTCTCTCAAAACAGCTCAAAGCCCAGCTGAAAAGAGAGTGACTTGTATTTTAATCACCTATTAAACATCTACCTCACTAGGACTCTTTGCAGTGCCAGAGACACCACAGCAGGGAGTCTTTCATATTTAGGCTACTGATTTGATAAGAGCTCAGATTATCAGTGACCAGAAGTAAATGCTAGTTGATGCAGCCAGGGGGATTGCATGATACAAGTTAGGGGGCATCAGTACAATTCCCAGAGGAGATGTGTCAGAACAATTTAGGAAAAAATATCAACCCAAGTGCCCACCTTGGGTTTCTCAGCGGGATGCCTATGGACTGAAAGGACCCCAGAGATTGAACTGCCCTGTCACTTTTCATTATGTGCAACAGCTGCACAGCATACAAGCACCTGCAGCTCCCATTTCAAGGTAAAAAGATAAAAAGCAAACAGAGGGCATTTTAGTATCACCATAGAAATACAGTGTACTGAAAACATAACAATCCCTGCTGACCTCTCCTTTTTTCCTGTCAAAAGAGAAAATGGCCAAGTGTGAGGTGAGCAGGCAAAAGTAGACCAGTTTTGACTCAAGCTAGCTGCTTCTTTTGGCTGGTGAAAGGCTGCAGCAGATTTCTAGGAGGCAGAAGATGGAATGTGCCTTTGCCATCCCTGAAGTAGCAGGCATGTTTATTTTCATCACTGCATTGCATCAGCATCACTGCTTCTCCATCCTGGTTGCCTGTAGTGCTCTACTTAAGATCGTGTGTATCTCTGTGCAATAGAGCTTTTCATAGTCTGCCCTTTTATGTGATACTGAGATAGCTAGGTAGACAGAACGTGAGAATGCCTATTTGCACAAAGACTAGTTCTATTATGAACAGGATAATTCCACAAAATGTGTCCTTCTCTTTCAAGGTACTCATGCCTCCTACACACTTGCCCTCAAAGACATTACCTCTTCCCTTTTTCTGTTCCTTTTCAGTCCAAAATTTAACATCAGTGTTTCTGAATCTCTCTTGTTTTATGCCCTAGTGTCCTGGCTTTGTCCCTTAACTTCCTTCTGTTTCTCCCTGGGGTTTTTCTTTAAGATGCCCTTCCTTAGACCTCCAGGTAAGTTTCTCTATATTGTCAAAAAATACAAACATCCTCCAGTCACCTTTATAAACCTCTGCAATGTTATGTCTCTTCCTAGTTGAATACAGCAATAAATTAGAGAGAGGGTAATTCAGTACATAACCATTTTTTCTTCAAGATTTGTGAGAAATCTTCAGCAGCTATGGATGAATGTGTGAGTTCTGATGCTACTGAGTTCTTGAGGCATGCAACACAGCCAGTCTCCCATCACTATTCAGATGAACTTCTGGACTGTGATTTGGAGAAGAACCAGATATGTGGAGGGGATACAACAGGCTACCTCAGAAATTACTGCAAATTCCATCCAGAAGTGCAAGGGAAGGAGTAAAAATACCCTCCTTAGGGCAGAAGTGTGTCTTAATTACAGAATGCAAGAGACCACACAGTATGATGATGGGCTTCTTAGAAGAATACGAATTAATATCCAGCTCTTACATGCTGCTTTTTGTTAGAAAAATTCAAAGTGCTTCACCAATGGCACAAAAATGATGATATTTAGCCAAAACCAGCCAGTGGCAGGACCACAAATGGAAACCAGCTGTCCCAAGCATCCTGGGAGAGTGTGCTACTTCCTAGCCATACTTTCTCCCCTAAAAGGAACAAATGCTTTAAATAAGCAGAAGGTCAGGTATGAATTCTTTCAGGGCTCACCTTCATCAAAATACCTGTTTTCTGTAGTTCCACAAACCCTTCTCCCAGGAGTGCATAATAAAGGCTGCATGGCAAAGCTGTTCAGTCTATGTTCTCCCCCATGTTTCTGCCCTAGTCTACCATAGCAGCTTGGGCACAGCTCAGAGCAAGCCTAACCTGTAGAGAAGTGATTCTGCTTACTTCTAACTGAACACAATGCCAACTCCTCTTCTTTGTCTTGGTGTGAGCAGATGAACAAATTCAGTGCAGCAACTGAGAGGTGGTATTTTGTGATCCACAATGTGTTTTAACACCTGTTCAACATGAGATGACCATACAGGCTTTTTGTACTCTTTCCATATCTATTTGATTGTGCTTTCAGTAGCTATAAACAGGGACACAATAACAGTCTTCTGTCTGCACAGAGTCTTGCTCTGCATTATTCATATATTTCCTTCCTGTTTCACACACTTATGTCAGTCCTCAGTCAAGTAAAATTCATGTTAAATGATTCACACTCTTTTTCTATGTGTGTCTTTCTCTTTTCCTCTGTCTTTGAAATAGGAATGAGGAAAAAAAAAAAAGAAAAAAAAAAGAAAAAAGGAAAAACCCACCCTATGATTAGACTTCTCTTGCCCTTTTTCTTTTTTCCCTTCTCAGTCAGATCCCAATTCTCAGTAACATCTACATCTGGTCTCTTGATTTTAGTGTGTCTTAGGCGGAAGAAAATGGAGGAGTATCATTGTTAAAAACTCCCATCAGTATTGTCCTGTAATGCACTGATTAATCCTACTTTCTGAGATTAAAGAAAGAAAGAAGCTCCCCCCCATCTATATATTGTCTTTGTTGCTGCCAGAGACCTGTACTATTTTCTCTTTCTTCTTTCCCTGCCCTGTCCTTAGGATGTTTGCCCTGAGAAGCTTCCACATCTATCTTAGGAGCATATTAGCTGCTCCAGGGTACTTGCTGGTGCTCTGCAGTTCTGTCTTGCTACTTTTATTACTTGATATTCATATGGGATTAATAGAAGGGCCAGAAAGAAGGCACACATTGTGGCATTCCATATACAGGGATGAATCCCAGTTCTGTCATTAGTCTTTCTCGACTTCCATATGATGCAGCTGAATGCCTTAACCCCACATTTGTCTGATTGTAACTCCCCAAAAGTACATCAAGAGATGACTGAGGTGGTGATGATGGGTTGAAGAAAGCAACCAAGGATTGCTGGGGCCTGTTTTCACAGTTCACCCCAGAGGGAAGGTATCAAAGGCAGAGTGATTTTAGATTACCATACATGCCAGTGTCCAAGGCTGCATTTTATTATGTTAATGTGGCTAAAAGGTTGCAATCATTCCTCTTGGAGCAGAAATTCCTACTGTCATCTATGATTTACATCATGCTCAACGTGCTCTAAAGCACTGCATCAGGGGATGTACTCTAAGTGCACTAAGAAACTGAAACTGCTGCTGAATGCAGATGATTGCCAGCTGAATAGACTTTCTCACTGGGAATTGCCAGTGGTTGCCAAACTACAGTGGGTGGCCATTGCTTTTCTTGGGGAATGTGAAAGGTTCCTTTGGTTCGTTGGAGCCCTGAGTGAGATCAGTGTAACTGAGAGATACCTACCTCCCACTGAGATCCTGCAGTGCCATAGTCAGCACAGGCACTTCTGTTGATGCTCTGCCTCTACAGACAAGGGGGCTGAATGCATCTGGCAGGGCAAACCCCATAGAAGAGTCTTAGTTTAGGGGTTTTTTCCTCTTTCTGATCCTGAAATATATTTGTCTGTTAAAAGTATAAAAATATATTTACATTTCATCTGTTGCATTTTAGTGCTTGCTACAAAAGCCACCTAATTTACTGAACTTCTGGAGCAGCAACTTTCTTATTGAAACCAACTAGTTAAGTCCAATTGTTCTGTTATCTTTTTTCTGAAATTGGCCAATGTCACAGTCTTATGGAGAAGGTGAAGACACACCATTCAAGACAGATGGTTTGAGGAGAATTATTTCAGTAATACAGTAGTTTTCAATTACAGAATTTTGCTTTGTGGAGACTTCATAATGTTGCTGAGAAATTATCCTTTGTAAGGATTTTCAGTATATGTACTTATCTAAAAATTAAGCAGGTGTGGCTTTTGGCATTGAGAAAATTAAGGAATAAAGCAATCAAGACAGATTGATTTGAATGGGGCAGGGGGAGTTCTGATACAGATAGCAAATGCGCTTTTATCTTTGTCATGTTCTTCCCGATTAAAGCCTTTTGAAACAATGTGAATATTTTCTTGTGGTCTTTGCAGTTTAGACACCTGTAAGCACATCATGGGGCTTTCCCACAGTAGCTGATTTTTCTAGCATATTCAGCCAAAGGTTGCTGTCTGGTGCCAAGGAAACTGTGCAACCGCAAAACTGTGAGGGAAGACACACCAAGATGAAGGGAAATTGTTTTACCTGCTCCCAACCCTGTCCCATTCTGTGCAAGTTCATTTTCAGAGCAATGATTATTCTGACAGCTGGGTACTCCACTTGGGCTTGTTCTTGAACTAGTCCTAGTCTCTGTTGCTCATGATGCAATTTCTGAGTGACTTCTTGGCTCAATTCAGGTGTGAGATCCTCTTTTATCGGGTTAGGACCAGCTTCATGCTGACATCCAGCAATGAGTGGAATAGTTTCCTGGCCCTGCATTGCTCTGCAATCCTTACACCTGGCTATTTCTTTGGGGTGTAGGGGGAACACTGACATCTGTGATGCTTTCTTTTCCTTCCCTCCCTGCCATTTTTTGCATCCAGAAACCCTCCAGGGACCAAAATCCATCTTCCACACTGAGCAACAATGCTGGGGAAGGGGAGGGGAGGGACTGCAGCCTAATTTCCAGGGAACCGCACTGCTCATCAAAGGGACTGTATCCAGGCAACCTGCTTCCCCTGTCTGAGACAAGGACACACAGCTGGGACTTTGGAAGAAGAAGCTACTGTGAAGAGTGAGCTGTGTGGGGGTGGGGCGAGAAATGGTGCAGGGGAGAGCCATGTTATTTTGAGCAAGTTATTTCTGCCCTGGCATCTGCATGACACTGGACCCAGCTACAGTAGCCAAAAGAGCCACCCAGCTGCTCCCTTCCATGTCCCCACCAAGAGAAGGGAAAGGGAACAGCCTGTTCGTCCTACCATAGGATGGACACAGGGAAAGGCTTGCACTGCCTCTGGAAGGAGCCATTTCCCAGCTGCTGAGGGAGGAGGACCGTGGTACCCTATAACCCTGCCTCCCAAGGCACAGTGAGAAAAAGCCCTGTGTTGTTTGCAAAGCTCAAATCCTGCACCATAAAGGATGGACAGACATTACAGCACATGCAGGCAGAAATGCCATGGGCCATCAGAGTGGCCCGTGCTCAGGTCCTCCACAGACAAGAGCCTCAAGAGTTAACACTTTATTGCATTGCTTTCTGCCACACCAAGTGCAGATGAGTTCTAGATCCTGAACACCTGCTTTGACCAAGGTCCTAGGATTTGGACTCAGTTTCAGACCTCACCTGGCTTTACCAGCCAGGAGCAAGGCTGCTGATAGGTCTGCAGAGCACAGGAAAAGCCTCTCCATGGTGACTGTCTGGATTTTCTCCCTAAAGACGAAGACCTGACTTTCTCCAGGACCCAGCACCCTCCTGTTTGCCAGCTGTTCACCCTTCACTGGCAACTCCCATTCAGTGGCAAGGTAAGAGGTGAATCCTTTAAGTGGAGCTGCCTACATGTCTCCTCCTGATGCCTGTAGAGCATGGGCCTGGCTTTGATGTTTAGGGACTCTGCAGGGAAGAGGAAGCTCGTGGCCCTTTGGTGAGAGATCTTCCAGGCTTTCAGTCTGAGGGAAGTAAAATTGCTGTAAAATTCCTTTACTGTCTACTCTTTCCTCCTCTGCCTCCTTCACATGGTTTTTAAGGTCTGAGACCCATCACCCTGTCTGTATGGGCTGGCAAAAATGCCTCATAAGCAGAGCTAGGCTAGGAGGGGCTCCTACCCACAACTCAGGCATTTCCTGACCTTTCAAGTGCCTCTCTCAGAGGAGTACCTCCATTGCCTGCCCTTTGACTTTTTTCAGTGCTTTTTAACCTGTGACTGAGTAGCTCATGAAGTGCCATTTGCCAAGAGGAGAGAAATGAACTGGGGGGAAGAGGGGCAGGGGGCTTGGAAAGAGCATTAAGGAGCTAAAAATAACCATGGGTCAACTCCAAATGAGCCTGAGGCACTTCTCCTCCCCCAAGAACCAGCTGATGCTGCAGTCAAAGAGAGGACAAGCAGCTATGAAGAATTCTGACTGTCTTTAGAAGCGGCTCCTCTCCCTTCCCTCAGGGCATCTATGCTGCCAGGACTGGGATTGCTACACTGCTATAGAAAGAGGAAAACAAAAAAAAAAAAAAAAAAAAAGGAATCTGCCCCACAATAACCCCTGTGCCTCCTGGAACCGTCAGCCACAGAAAGTTTTGTGAACCACACATGTTAGGCAGGAAAAGACCTATTAGTTTCCATCGACTCTCCAACCAGCGGGTGGGAGAAGGAGAGGTTAGTGCCAGATTATCTCCTCCAGACTATTTCAGTCAAGTATATCAGGAGATTCTCCTTAGACCCAATAGACAGAGACACAGCTCTCAACAGCCTCCACTTTGAACACAGTGGCAGTGAGCTCTGACACCCCTTCAGGTATCCAGTCTGATAGGTCTGATCCAGAATGTCATATAGGGATGAAGCAAAGAAGATTACAAAGCACAGTGACATAACATCTGGAAATAAAAAGAAAGTTTTAATTGTCCTAACTCGTGACTTGTCTGAGAAACGGTTTTACCAGCTTGCATGAGAATTAAGAAGGAGTAAAAAACACAAAGCAGAGGCAAGTGTTTCTAATATGTCTGGGGAAAGTAGTACTACTAATTTAAACACATTACAAGTAGTATTTGAAAAACCTACATGTAAGTGTAAAGATTGTGGGAGGCCAGCAGAGGTGAGAAATGCATGTGCAGCAATCCAGTCTTTGACTCTCATTTCCCTTTCCTCAGCTCCCTGCCTGTTCAGTATACCAGACCCCCTGAAGTGTTCAGCAAATGAGGCTATCATCAACGTTCTTTCCAGTCCGGCAAAATGAACCAAACTCAGATTTCAATGTTTAATTTTCCCCTCCAGTCTTCTTAAAGTCTGAGCTTATGGACAAGGGATTTAGTATCATTAGGAGGCTTGATGTTTTTTCAAATGCCTGTAGTACTAAAGACAGTGATGCACACCTTGGCAGCAGATTTCACAGCTGCAAGCTGACAAATGAGAAATGTCAGCATGCAGATATAATGAATTGTGATCCAGATTCCATAAGAGAGTGTTTCTATGAATGCATATGCTTTTCCCAGCTTCATCAGTGTTCCTATGATCTTTCTGCTGTCACTCATCTACTTCCCCATCTCTCCTGTTATCTTCTACATCATCTTCTTGTCTGTCCTTGCCATCCAGCTTCTGCACCTCTCATGCTTTGAAACTGGAGAGAGCACTTCAGACAGGAGCCAAAGGATACTAGCAGGTGCAGAGGATGGACACAATAGTGATGAGAAGCATGATCACATAGATTTGCCATGTATAGTGCTACATGATGGGATTCACTGCAAGGTCTGGGGAGCTTTGCTTCTGTAACTATTTACAATATAAAACAAAAAAGAGCAACTCTGCGGTGGGGAGGGGAAGTGGGTGAGATCCTCACAGTTTTTAATTTCCCTCCTCTTGATAATAAAATGAGAGAGAATAAAATTGGCTATAGAATTGGCTATTTCCTACGTGTCATCAGCCTTCTGAGCACTCTACAGTCACGGAGGAAAACGTGAAGTTCAGCCAAGTTGAGACTTCCCAGCTCTCAGTGAGGACACTCCCACTGTGTTCCCTGAACTCTTCCCTAATGACCCTGCACCTGTGCACATTCACTGACATGATGTAAAGGTGAGGGACACTGAACCAAATATATACAGGGACTTGTGAACAGATAACCCAGAGTTAGTTACCTCTTAGGCATGACTAGCTTGCACAGAGAAGGGACAAAACGGGCCAATAATCACAGTGAGGGAGATGATAAACTGTTACGATAAACAGGCCTGGAGAGGACCTAAGAGAAGCCTCAGGCAGAGCTCAGCTAACATTTGCCAAGAATACTATTCTATGGGGAATGAGAGGATGAACTGAATTATCAAATCCTACCTTCCAAGCCTGTGACCAACCTAACTAAACTCAGATATTGCTTTAAAATGTGATCTCCAGAATGTTCCTACAAGATGCTTCCTGAATTTATTTTCTCCTGTGTCTTAAAGGGGGTCTTCCAGCTTTAAGAAAGTACTTCTTGACATGGCTGTGGAAGTGCAGAGCTGAAGCCGAGTCTGTGAGAAAAACCCTACTGAGCAGCACCTTTGTTTTCAGTTCCCGGCACCTGAAACTGGAAGGCTGCCATTCTCCTCTAATCCCAGAGACAAACCAGACCAGTCTTTTCCCATTGCAAATTCCCTTAAGATACCATCATTGCCTTTTTTGAGAAAGGCAACCTGAACTGTATCAATGAGCAGCCTGGTGTCCAGCAGAGAAGTGTGACTCATTCTTTCTCTGTCACAGTCACAAAAGCCACAATAGCACATGTTGCCCCTGATGGCAGGAGACACGAGAGGATGACCCAGAAGGTCACCCCAGAAAAGCCTTTCTTCCAGTCCTGTGTTGCTTGCCTAGCGAAACTGAGAAACAATGCTTTCAATGTTGAGAGACAAGATCAAGAGACTTTAATTTGTCCCTCCCTTGCCACTGACTGTGTAGGGTTTAATGTATCCCTTCTATTACATTACCTGTAAAACATAGGCATTAAAACACATTAAATACAAGGAAACTGTAGAATTCAATGAATGGATAATTGTGTATCTCAGGAACAAAGTATGCATTTCTAATTAACTCCAAATATCCTTCTTTATTGCCACCAACCTTTGTAAAGCACCTTGATTGCTCAGAAAGAAACATATAATACACAATTATCAGTACACATTATTCAATTATTAATTCATCCTACTATTCTATATGCCAGCATATTTATAATGTGCCAGTTGCTTTGGTTTCTATGTGAGGAATGCACAGTACTGAGCTCAAATTAATGAAATCAAATCTTTACACTACATACTTCTAATTAGAAATGCTAAAGATTATTTCCAAAATTATACTGTTAACAAAACAACATATGGCTTGCCATGTTCACAATCTTTTCTTTGCCGCAGTTAGTGATACAGTTTGGGATCCCCAAGACAAAAGATGCAAATATCAATGCAAAAGTATTTCAACAGTTTCTCTCGCCAACAAAACCCCCAAGGCTCTCTGTATACTTTGCAGAGTTGTTTATTACTTTTACTATTTTTATCAGCACTGTTTTTAAAAAGTCAAGTAATGCAACATATTAATTATAATCATTATTACAGATTCTCTTCTTTTAAGATTGGAGCTGAATCACTGTGACTACCTCCCAGTTTGGGTAGTTCGTTTCTACCTTCTCTCACTTCTCTCCAGTTTCAGCTGATATAATCTGATTCCGTCTGTAATAAGCGACTATGAAAGTGCTACTCTGTACTGTTAAATAATTGTCACATTCAGCCCTATGAATGACTGGATTTCAACAATGGGATATGCAATTTCTGTATTTTATTTGTAAACACTTGGCATATTTAAAATTAAAATGCCTACCTAAAGAGCTAAATCCAAAATATTTGCACTTAGTGATCCTTACCCCTTCTCTTTTAACTTCTTTCTAGCCCCCATCCCTTGGTCTAAGTGGGAGGGGAGGATCATGTAACTCAGTCTTTAAGCTGCTTAAACACTTCAGTAATTTTGGGGCTAGAGGTGGGTCAGTTTAGCTCCGGGGGATTGTGCTAGTGGCATCACCTACTCAGACAGGGCAGAGCTAGGAGATAGGACCTAGAGATCTGAACCTACATGGGCTTGAAGAAGAGAAACCATCCACCAAACTAAGACAAAAAAGCACAGTTTCAGGATGAAAGGGCAGCAGATGTAAGAACTGAAGATTTCCAGAGGCAGTTTTTGACCACTGGTTTGAGAATCAGCTGTGATTTCAACAGCCACATCTACCCAACTGGACTGAACCACCTCCAGCAAAGAAAAAGCCTCAGGGAGAGGAAAGTTTAATTAATTAATGCTTGTAAAATGCTTTGGGACCCTCAGATGGAACACACTAGAGAAAAAGAAAGACTTAATTATTTTTACCATTGATATTATGGGGGGGCATTGCTAATACAGTATTGAGATATGATAGGTTTTTCTTTTTGAGTTGCATCTGATCTGAGTTGGTACATGGTATCTGAGACTGAAGAACAGCTAGCAGAAATGGTGAAATGATAATCTCAAGGATTTGGTTTGTAAAAATATCTTTTCAGGGATATATGCTGAATGCAGTTTGACAACATTATGTCAGACCTGCTGTTAAAAAGCAATCGACCTACAGCATGAGCACACCTGAAACCAAACATTGAGTTGTGCCTTTGTCTCCTCCACAGCAGGTTTTTTTTTTTCCCCTTATTTCCCTTTACATGATTTTTAAACAGGAAATTCAGCTGTTAGCTAAACGGCAGCAAAATATTCATACTGACATCATCAGAGCTAACCCACTGAATAAGTATAAGGAGATAACTGGCTAGTTTAGCAGGACAGGAAAACAGACTCCAGATCCTTTCACCTCCATGTCACAAGGTCCAGCCCAGTCTAGATTGATAATTGCAAAAATACCATTTGACAGCTTTTTGGCACTCCGGACAAAATGAACTGGGCAAGGGAGCAATGGAAAAATCTCAGCCCAAGTCCCACTGGGACAAATATCAACAGTACAAATGGTACTGCTTGCCAGCTCAGAAAAGAGTCCATTGCATTCCTCAGGCACACTGCTTCCAGGAGGGCAGGACAAATAATGTCAAGGCCATGTTAAAGAAACTTGTCCTGTCCTGTGTGTATCTTTTCAACTCCAAAATTTACTGAGAACCTTCCAACAGAAAAATTCCTGCTTTAAAGAGCAGAGGAGAGACAGTGGCTATCAGCCAGACAGGGAGTGTTACTTGCAGGCAGTTTCCTGAAAGCAGATGCTTTAGGAGTGTACTTCAAGAAATAAATGGGAATTACTGCTAATAACAATCTGTTGTAACTCAGTTACACTAAAATACTTCTGCACCCCAGCACTGTATCTATCCCTAGTTTGTTTGCTGCAGTTTGTTTGACTTTCAAAGTTACAGTATCTTAGACACCCTTTTGTCCTCCCTGTAACACTTGGGCACTACCTTGTCCTTACCATATTTTTCCTTATGATACCCTGATGAAGTGCCCCTTTGAATGTTCTTGTAAATGCCACAGTCAGCGTGGATCTTGCTGCAGTTGCACATGTACCTCATGTGAACAAGTCTGGATTTTTTAAACAACTGTGTTTGGCATATCATAGAATTATAGAAAGATGAGTGCTGCAAAATGATGCAAATACAACTGAGGGCCTGAATTTGTCATGAAGCTACTTGGAACTTTATCACTTGTAATGAAGAGATATACCACTTTCTGCCCTTCACTAGCAGGGTTAACAGAGAGACAGATCAGCTGATCTTTGTCCATGACTCCTTATGGGATTCATATCTGATAAATCATGTGCATTACATGGATTAGATAGTTGTGGTTTTTTCTACAAGCATAGAACACGTGGCATAAGACCACAGCAGCAAGGCCTGCGTAAAGTTTCTTGGTGCTGCAGAAGTCCAAACACAATCAATTAGGACTCACTGTTTCCTTGAATCTGTAGAAGTTTGAGTACTGGAGGAAATGGATTTATTTCTTGAAAAGTGACAGGATGACAAAATTCACAGGTTAAAGTTTTGAAGCTCAGGCACAGCAGCAATAATAGTTAGGCATATACCAAAGTGCTCTCTAACCACTGCTGAGTCAGAATGGGCAGAAGGAAGGCCCCCACCCACATTCCTTGACAAGAGAACAGGAGCACCTGGATGGCCACAGTTCCTCCACAGCCACATTCATATGTACAACCCTCACCGAAGCCCAGACTACAGTTAGACCTTTTCACTGGATGAAGAATCGAAGCATGGAGGAATGGAGACCCTGATTCAAAAGCTGTTTATACACCCAGTGATGCAGACAGATGCTGGCTGGTATTTTCTGAAAACACTGTTCAGCAGCTAAGAGATCAGTAAAAATCTGCCTTAAATCAGCCTACAACCAAGCAGAAAATTACAAGGGTCAGAGATGAGAGAGATCATCACAGGAACAGCAAGCTTCTGAGTGTCAGCTGCTCCACAGGAAACACCTTGGTGCACGCTCCTCTCCTTTAGTAAATGTGAAATAATGTGAGGCAGCTTGTCTGTCAAGAGAAGGGAGTGAACTATCTCAAGTTTAGTGCTGCATGAAGGAATGTACATGGATATGGCACTTCTAGTCTCTGGGTACAGAGACTACTTACACGCAGCGCATTACAGTTCCTAGAAAGAAACCCAACAAACTCAGAAAATAAAACATTCTGACCTACTTTCACCTCCACTAACCTAGTCCTTCCTTAAAAGCTTAAGTAGATACATTCACTTGTTGCTAGGCTCACAGCAACCGGATTTGAAGTCCAGGGATTCCAGTTATACTTAGCAAAGGAGCATGTAGTGGTGCCTTGGATACAAAGACCATGTGTCTCACCCCCACCCTTGCAAACAGAAGGACTGAGAGCTTGAATGCTTCTGCTGCTCTCAGTTTAGCTCAACTTTTGTGAAAGCCTGCAAGGCAGAGATGGGTCTCCGAGCACCCAGAACAAAGCCTGCTAAACCTTCACGGGTCACAGCAAGGCCTTTCAGAGCTGGGGGCACCACTGAACTTCGGCTAAATCAGACTGATCAGCTTATCATGAATGAGGACAATAATATGGTACCCTCTGACTTACCAGGGACATGGATATGAAGCGGATGAAGGTGAGGCTAAAGAAGCAGATGTACTTGACCTTTCTTCCTGGGTCCTCTGAGGACTTTCAACTCACACCCTGTCTGAGAGCACTGGTGACCTGGCTTCAGCAATGAGAAGACAAGAGAAGATGCACAGGATTTTAACAACAAAGTGTGTTTGTAGTTCCACTAGAGTTGAATTCAGGAAATGTCATTGTTCACAGCATGAGCCGTGACCGCTGCAGCCTGCTTTGGAGGCAGTGACCTCTGCCACATGGTGACAGAACTGAGCTCCTAAGTTCAGCTTAATCCTGACCTGCAGCTCCACCTTTTCGCCCCTGGCTTCCCAAATCGCTTTGACAAGACACTGAACTCCTGACCTACAAAATCCTCTTTTAGTCCAGTCCTTATCCTGCTCTGTCTCTATCATTTCATCACCCTGAGCTCTGCCAAAGCCTCTCTGTATCTGTGACACCTTTTTTACTCCAATACTGAATATACTAGCAATACCGTTCTCACCAGTAAACTCCTCTGCCCAACCATTGCCAGCACTCCTTCATCCTGCCAGCACCCAATTTTGTTAGCCACACTGGTCGGCTACACTAAACCCCTCCCAATCTGAAGTGCCTCTGCTACTGCAACTCAGGGCTCGCCCTTCCTCCAGCTGTGTTGATGCACCTCCCTCCTAAGAGGCTCTCAGCATACTTTATTCTTAATGGCTACAGCCTGCAAAGATGCTGAAACAGGAAGCCAAATGACTGCTGCGCAACCTTGGGAATGCAAATTCCGTGTGTTTGTGAAGGCAAAGCAAGCCATTTCCTTCCTCAGTCCCTCCTCCCTTCACAGGAGTGCAAGCTGCAGCTAATAGGAAAACACACAGGCACACATAAAGCTTTGCCCATGCTAATTAGGAGCTGAGGCCCAGTCATCCTGTTGACTAATTTGTCAGCCGCTGCTGACTCAGCAGTCTGGGGGGACAGTTTCTCTCAAGCGCTGAAGTGCATTGGGAAGTAAATGTCTCTTATTGTTCTTTCCTTCCCTTCACTTTGGTGTCTGTATTTGTGGACAATTCCTGCCCCAGGCTTGACCTTGGCTGCAGCGTGACTGGAGGGCTGGGATTGCCATGGTTAGGGGGCCTCTCATTAATGGAAAGAACAGGCTCAAAAGTGGTAGGAGAAAGAAGAGGGGATGTGCGACCTGATCTGGAAATAGCATGCACACCAGGAGGGCAGGACAGAGAGGAGAGAGCTGACCTGATTTATGTGTATTGCGTGGGATAAAAACAAGTGAAATCAACAAACTAGGCTGTCTGGAACAAATGTTACTAAACCTGCCCTTTGCTTGAACAGCAGATCTGGGCATCATCCCAGTGAAAGGTTCTCTGGCCAAAGGGAGAATCTGCTGCTGGTGAACTGCAGATGACATGGGAAGAGGCACAGGCATCCTTGGATTGATGCTGCAGGAAGGACAGACACCTACTCCATGCAACAGTGTGCAGTTCTGAACAATCCTGGAAGGGCTACATAAGGACTTGTTTGCAGAAAAGGATACCTGAAAATGACAGACAGAAAAAGTAGAGGAGAGAGAAGGCAGAGCCCTATGGAATTCCCTTTGCCCCAGACTGCTCATGGAGACAATTCATATATAGCACAGGCACAACTACCCCAGTGGACAGCGGCCAAAAACATGTATTTGTCCCACAGTTGCATGAGCCCATGCACGTTTCTGTAGAGCACGTATCTGCATGGAGGAAGAAACGCTACCACACGTTAACAGATACCTCATATGGACCCATTTATTTGTACACAGGGCTTCTCTGTGGGCATACTGGTGTGGTGTATTCCTGTCCAGAGCACAACCACTAGTCCAGCTCTGCCCACGGGCCTGACTCAATCCATCCCTGACAGAGTAGTTTTATCTGTGCTGTGAGACTGACTCAGCTGATAGCTGCAGAGTCAAATCCTTTCTTGGAGACTGGCAAGCAAAGCATATTTCTGCAGTCACTGCAGAGGGAGTGCTGTGCGTGCATAATACTTGTTGGCAGAACAGTACAGACAGGGATTCTGTTGGAGTTTCATCTGGAGATGGTTAAATAATTCATTATCAATAATATTGTGAATTTTGACAATAAAATTTTCTCTGAATAAATATTCACAAGTACATTTCCATTATTTAGCCAGCTTTGGCTTTGTCGCATCCCATTTAGTATGCAGCTCTATCTGACTTTGCTTCCTGGTAGGAATATAAGCTGGATCCTCTAAGACCTGTGGATCCCAGTAAGTTTTAGCCAGTTTTGCAATCAGCAGGTGGCATTTACCTAATTGTTTCTTTGTGAGAAAGGGCTTTGCTATGCAATGTTTTCCTAACCAGTCTGGGAATCCCAAAAGTGTTTATTAAGAGACCTAGGCATTTACAGTATGTACAACTTCTGTCTGTGAATTTTCTTTAAATTCTTTTGTTTGTAGCTTCTCAGAAACAGTGATTTTGCCTTTTTCACCTTGACCTGTATGCCCTGTTTATTGTAAACAGACTATTTTGAAGAAATTGCTCTTTTGGAGATTATCCCACATGTCAGTAACATGAGTGGGTCCTCAGAAGATAACAATCATGTTTCTTTCAGGGTCACTGTTTTGAGAAAGCCCTAGAAAACAAACCTCCTATCTCTCTCCTGCTGCCAAACCAGATATGAAATGAAACATTGCAGGCTTGTCCTGTGCTTTTTTCCTAAACATCCTCAGTATAGCCTGCTCTGTTCCTGACTTCCAGGAGTCTAGATTGCTGTTAGGCTGTTAAAGAATTTGCTTTTATTCCAGCCTTTCTGAAGTTCACTTTCTCTGTTTTATGTTTTGTTTTGTTTTGTTTTGTTTTTCTGTCCTTCTCTGTTTAGTTACAAATCTCTCTCCTCCTGGGAATTTCTCTGCCCTTCTAGTGAGTCTACATCCTTTTATATGGCTCATAAAGAGCTTGTGGTCTTCTGAGAGGTTCAGAAGCCTATAATGAATAACTCAAAAAAATAATCATTCCACTGCGTGAGAATACCAAGAGGCTCTAATTTCTATTGAGGACAAATCACACAAATGTGGCCCTTGTAAGCCAAACCCATTTTAAAATAAGATACTGCAACAATCACTGGAAGACTTTTCAGAGATAAAAAACCTCTCACTGTCCAGACATTTCCTTTATTAAATGCCTCATCCAGTTCACTGGAATCTCTCCATATTAGGCATAGTACCAAACACTAAAATATATCAGATAAAGATGAGAGTGATGAAGCTGGGAATTGAATTGTCACAGAAAATTACTTCATAATGTTAAATTGGACTCCTGGCCACAGTCCCATAAAAGGAGGTGTTTATCACAAGAGAGACAGACCCTTATTTTTGGCTATACTATGGCATACTATGTATGTATTAAGTTCAAGGACAGAGGTGGTCCTAAACCAGTCATGATGTATTGATTTCTCTGATGAAAATTAGAGCAGACAAATGAGTCTTACTAAAGGGGGTTGATTTTTTTCTAGAGATCTCACAAATTAGTCACACAGAGGCAGAGTCAAGACCTGTTACCTTGGATGGGTTCACATAGCCTGGCAGAAATATGTGCCACAGCATCTCTGTCTGGTGGAATGAGATCTTCCAGCAATCACTCCAGGGCCTAGGCTAGGGGAAAATCCTGCTTTTTTTCTTTTAATGGAGGTACTTTCATTTTATAATTGAAAGATAATAATTTCTTCAATCATCAGCTCCTTGTGAGAAAATTATTATTTTTATAAAAAAATTTGGAACCCAGTAGAAAGAGATGAAAATGCTACAGTCTTCTCCCTCTCTTTTTCTTCCTTTTTTTCCTCCCTTTTGCTCTGCCTCCTAGTCCAACATTCTCTACCTTTCCTGTAGTAGGAATCAAGGATTTCAGTAACACAAATTTTAGCGCCAAAGACATCTCCTGTAGAAGGTGGGTAGTTTGGAGCTAGGGCTCTGTATCTCCCACTGTGCTTCTATTTCAGTTACCACTGACATATCCTTCAATCTCAGCATGGGATTAAGTACACAGGTTGCTAGACGGTTCTGTCCCCTCAGTATAAAACTGCATCACTGACTTTCCACTCTTTTTTTAACAGTTGAGTGAGCTACAGCCTTTTCCTCCTTTTTCCACTTGTGATGGCTTATCCCAAAAACATTAAGTAGTGCATTGCCCTCTCCCACTCTTGAGGAATGAGGTTGCTAAATTGTATTCATAGGTCCCATTCTACTCTGTAACTGTATAAAGTTAAACTGTTCACAAAATCCAGAAGTTCTGCTGATGTTGTCATGGTGTCTAGGAAAGAATTCATCTTCTTGAGAAGCACAGGCAATAGCAAACCAGGCCCAGCTTTGCACATAGACTTCTCTGAAGGATGGAAGAGGAGCCAGTGCAACTCCAGTGGATTTAGGAGACAAGTAAGCAGCTTCTCATGAAACAAAACAAGCAATTTCAATTTCAATGGAAACTGCAAGGGCGCTGATCTTCAATACCTTGGCTCAAACAGAGAACCCTTCAGTCTCTCCTGACACTTCCAAATGGGGCACCAATGAATCACAAAAAAGCAACACAGGACACTTCTTAGGGTGATCATGCCTCTGCTAGTGCAATGCTGGGAAAGGCTGAAGGGACAGATGGGGGTTCTCATGTGGCTCCACTTCTGGGCAACAATACCGAGGCAGGTCAGCCACACTACACTGCAGAACTACTCACTTGTTCTACACCACCAACCACTAGCATTTTGGAGGAACTTGTCTGGGAACATTAACAACATTAAAATATGGGCTCTAGTGGTCCTTAAATCTCCTTCCCCCCATAGTTTTCCCTGAGGGATGGCTTTTTTTCTCCTGATTTTGTCTTCCCTGCTGCTACTCTACATGTGTTCCCATCTGGTCTGCTGTCTCTGGGAGCCTGGACAGCTCTCTCTGCCTCCAGTTTGCCATCTGGGGTTAGCAACACCAGCCTCCATGCCACAGGGATAGGCTTAGGGGGGTGATATTTTGGTGAATTCATGTCTACAAGTACTTTGAGGTCCTCTTACAGCCTCACTAGAGAATAGGAGATGACTATTTTGATTGTTGCTGCCTCTCCCATAGGCCACTTCTTGGGCTCAGATCAGTGTGCTGTCACCTAAAACTCTCAAGCCCTTTACACAGGGACATGACAGTTCCTAAGCAGAGCCTTCCTCACAGGACATTTCTGTATCTGAGTTGCTGCACAATAGGGTGCCTAAATCCCGTGCAATCCAGGAAGAGGTGACTCCTTCTCCGCCTGCCCTGCTCACAGTGAGTTGTCACCTACTCTGTGAACCGGGCCAGATGCTGTGCTGCAGCTTTGCTTTTACTTGGGGAATTACATGCTAAGATGGTTCCTCCTTCCCATCCCCCATATCTCCAGCCACAAAAACAAGCAAATGCTTGTGAGCTAATCCTGTGCAGAGACTTTATTAAATAAACACAACTGGTACTGGTGGCTCTGGTGGCTTGTTTATTTGGGGTTGCTTTTTTTTTTTTTTTTGCATTTGCATTTGCATTTGCTATCTTTGGAAAGCTAATCCTCTGGATTCCACTCAGTGATTTCAGTCAGCTCCAAATAACACTTACTAATAATCTTAACAAATCCATCTCCTAAGCAGCAGCCACTACTGCCTAGCAGTGAATTACAGAGAACACCTCAGCAGCTCGCTTCGGCTGACACCCTTGTCTATCTTGATCATAAGTGAAATGGAGCACTTGCTCCATACCTTCTCAAAATCTTCTCAAATGATTCTTTTGGCCATTGTGATTGAACACATCAATGAAGAGGAAGGCAGTCAGGAGAATGTGACTTGCAGACTTCCTCTCTTCCTCTGCCTTGTTCCAAGCCAGCTGCTGACGACTTCTCACAAGGCTGCTCATATCTGGCTTAAGAGAGACACACTAGGTGTATTTGTAGCCATAAACAGAGAAACTGTTTGATTTCTATCAAAAAAAAAAAAAAAAAAGCAGCTCATTATCAAAATAATGGTCTTAATGAAAGCAGGAGAACCTGGGAACATACTCTTGACATTTTTGGTGCCTGGTCTAGTACTCATGGCAAGAAATAGAGTGTCAGGACATAGAGATTCTGTTCTCATCTATTTACTTGACTTTGTGAAGCTGGGACAACGAAAAAAAAGCAGAGATCCACCAAGCACTAAGAATGGGTCATAAGCTTTGCATATCTCAGTCCAAAACTGGAAACCTAACTCTTCCTAGCTTCCACAGGCTAATTCAGGGTCCCCCCCAAACTATGCAGCTCCTGTTTTTAACATTATCTTTCCCCTGGTGCTTGCAGACCCTTCCTGTGTCTTCCCTGCCGACCTCATCCTGAACATGCTTCCTCCACTTTACTCCTGAAGAACTTCAAACTGGCACGCAAGTTCACAGAAAGACTCCTTCAATAAATCTCCATTTCCTTCAAAACAACTCTCTAAGAGGCACTGCTCTGTTTAAGTATTTTTAACTCCTGTTGGTACTGGGGAAAAGCAAAAATCTGTGTGAGATGACTAGCTTATAGCAGTGGTGAATCAGGTACGAAGGTGAAAAAAGGATTGAAGATTTCTTGCATTTAGGTCTTCAGTCTGCACAGCCAGCCTCTTTTGAAGTTCTTTAGTTTAATGATTTAATCACAACTTATTATATGCTCTGAAATATCTAGATGGCACACATTATTCATATTACCACTTTAACATGCCTGTATGCCTCCTTCAGAGTGGTTAACACTAGGGGAAGCTTCCTTATTGTACTACCAGTGAAATCCAATGCTTGCTGCAGCCTGGCTCCACTTTTTCTGACTGGTTTTCAGTAGTCTCTGTTTCACAGGGAGAAGGAAACTCTTGGGAAAGATGCCAGGCTCATAGCCTTCATTACACTAATTGAGAAATGAGGCAGTTCCAAACCTCCACCAGAAGAAACTGACTGAGAATTTTGTAGCACTGATGCCCTATAATACTGGAACTGGCACAGCCGAGGCTGGGCAGAAAGAGAGAATCCTATTTCTAATACAAGCTCATCCTTACTTACCGCCATCTCTTCAGTGTCAAGCAAAGGTTAAGCCAAACACTAAGAGAATTAAGAGGTTTGCAGTTTTTATCCTACATTAACCATTTGGCCTCACCCCTCCAAGCACCCAGTAAGGATTTTATCAGCTAAACCTTCATCCAAGACCCCTTTGAGCCATTGGGGAACTACAGATTTTGTGGAGTTTGTTTTTGTTGTTCTTCCCTGTGTTGTGCTCTTGTTGATTCTGAGTGCTATAGGCAGGAGCCAAATGAAGGGGAGAGACACTAAACGAAACTGCCCACAGGGATTTGCAATGTTGAGGCCCACTATGAGTTAAAAAAGAAAAAAAAAAAAAAAAAGAGAAGACCGTACAAAAAACATGCTATAAAAAGGGGACTGACTCCACAGGCAGGATAGGGTACATATAAAACATTTGTTATGGCAGAAAGACTTTGCAGTCTGATAGGGAAAAGGGAGAGAAAAGAAAATAAATGTCTGGGAAGATAAGACAGAAGACTGTAGACAAAAGCGAGAAACTGGAAAAGAAAGTTGCATTTTCTTCTTCACTCATATTTCTCAATGGTGAAGCACTTTCTTGAGAATGACATAAACAAAATGCAAGCTATCCCTATACTTCTTTTCCCCTTCATGTATAGTAAAGAAGAACTCATCTGTGCACAGAAAAAAAATGCAACTCCTACATTTAAAAGGAAAAAGACCGAGCAATGCAGACACAGAATGACAGATAAATATGTCATTCTGATACATATGGGCATAGAACCACAGATACACAGCACCCACAGACATGAGAAAGAAACAACATGATACCCATGTGCATGCAACAGACCAACACACACACATCGTGAATAGAAGCAGCAATAAAATGCTTCTAGTTGCTAGAAATTTGCACCACCAGGCCAGCTTCACTGTAAAGCAAACAAAAGCTTTTCTTTGACAGAGCTGCACTCCCTGTGCCTGCCAGCCCGGCATGGCAGCTTGCAAAGGCTGCTGCACACTCTCCCTCTTCCACCAGCCTGGAGTGCAGACACCCAGCTCAGCCAAGGTCTGTCTCTTCTGTCAGAACTTTTTATGCAGTACTAAAAAACTCAGCAAGTTTTAGATCGTTAAAACGCTGAAATCACTGCCTCTGACTAATCTTTATTTTCTATTTAAGCTCCCCTTCCCCCTCCCTCCTCCCTTTCTGACTGCGTGCTGATTACATGCAGCATTGCAAGACACAAAAGCGAACTGTATTTTAGCTATGTGTACATGACTGTACAATCTCCCGACCAGACCAGCATGTGCTTTTCTTGATGACAACGTTGAGACAGATCCCAAGTGTCGGGTGGCAAAAGCTGCAGCCAGTTTCCCATAAGTCTATTTCTGGTGCAATGCAAGTGCATGAGCATGGGGCTGGATGTATATTTAACTCCACAAGCTTTAATCCAAAGAGGTCAGGAAATAGGAGCATGAATGCTCTTGTTGTGGCAGATGGGAATGTGTTGGATTGCCCACATTGTCAGGCAAGGGGCCCTGGGCCTGGAGGTAGTGCTGACATCATTGTCTCTCTCTGGGTTTTGCCTGGAGCTCCAGACACAGAGAGCAGACAGTAACCCTTTCCTGCCTGAGCTCTCATCTAGCACTGCTCTGCCACAATCTCCTCTTTGTCACTGTATCTGCAGTCCCAGCCAAAGCAGCCTTCAAAGAAAATTGCTTTGGGCCTGCTAAGTCTCTGATATTTCCCTTCCAAAAGAAATAAATTCTATCAACTCTTGGGGGAGAAGGTTAAACTTAATGGGAGTGTGTCACCTTGGCTCTGGAAAAACACAAGCCCCAAAAGAAAGACTTGCCATTTATCATCATTCAAATACACAGATAGGACTGTACAAGGACACAAACCTTCTGCTATAAACACCCAAACCTAAGTAAATTTAGGAACTACATAAAAATTTGACATTTAAATATCCTTGACTCAAGGCAAAACCAGGAAAAGGAACAGGCTCCAATCTCTGCATCTTCAGCACTTCCAGTCCTTTTTCGACCTTCAGGTATTGGCGGATGCTCAATCAGCCCAGTTACCACTTCACTTTGCTCTGCATAAGCCTCTGTTTCTGATCCCATGCTACCCTTTCCCCACCCACACAACCTGTCCCCAGCACCTCGGCAGGTGCCCCACAATGTCAACAGTTTCCAGTGGACTCAGCACAACAGGGGATCAAGTGTTAGGTCTGGAGAGAGGCTCTGGGAATGCCAAGAGAGTATGCAAAATAAATCCTATAAATCTAAAGAGTCAGAGCCTATATAAATATCACTGTGCTTCCATGCATTGCTCCATGGCTTTTAGGCTCTCTAACAGTTTATCTCCACCATCCAGACTGATGTAACAACAATTCGGAGAATGTGAACCAGTAACACCCATTCAGTAGCTCTTGGGAATCTTTAGAAGTCCCTTTCCTTGTACATCAGCCCTTTTCTTCACCATTCTTCTTCGTGGTGGCATGGAAACANAAAAAAAAAAAAAGAATTTTGCAGGAAAACAATTTCATTCTGTGTTTGCACTTTTCCACAGACAGCAGTCCCCTAATGATTTGGGGTCATTTTCTCTTGCCTGTTCTTTTTCATTCTAGCAACATAAAAAAGATTCTTTAAAAAATACTTGTTCACTGTTCAAATAACAGAGAAGGACTAATTCCCCTTGCCCCAGTAATGCCAGAGAATCCCACAAAGCACACTGACCTCTCCTTCACTCCCCCCTGCTCTGCCCAGGGATTACAGCAGTTTCAATACAGGCTTGTCCATGCATGGGCTGTGATTCCCAACCACTCCATGATCTTTTAATGAATGTAATTTCAGCCTTATCCACATTTCCTGACTTCCCTGTATTCCCATCAGACTTTTAATGTAAAAGTAACCAACACTGTTAACACTTCAGAGCAGGAATTTTGCATTTTTACCTATCTGTAGATGACCCTAGAGCAATACTGTGTCATGAAAGAAGGAATAATTTGGTGGCGTGCATGAACTGAACTGCAGAGGGGAGTATGAGGAAGAAGACAGCAGAGGTTTGAAATACAACATATTTAGGGTTTTTCTAACAGGATTTATGAAACTGAGAAATGAGAGAGATCTTCAGTCTCACCTGCAGTTCCTCTGCAGTATGAATTAACCCCTGCCTGAACACAGGGCTAAGAATTTACTTTTCACCCACACATCATCCTCAGCTCCACGTGGGGCAAAGGGCAAAGGCAGTGCATATGCTGCTGCCTGCTCCCTGGGCAGCACAGCTCCTGGGAGCGTGGCAACACACTGTTCGACATAGTACCTCACCTCGGCTCCTCTTGTGCTGGGATCCACATTAGCCCACAAGTAGGTCAGAATTAGAGTTAAAAAGTAAAAAAGGGAACTGTGGCGGGGCGGGGGGTGGGGGGCACTTTTTGCCCCTGTTTTCCTAAACTGCAGATAACAATGGATTGTCCACATTCAGTGCCTCGGGCAATGGAGCAGAAGACCATGAGGAGGTGCTAATAGTGCCTTGGCTGCAAAGTCGTGTGAGGCAGAAAAAAACTAACCAAACAAAAACACCAGTGTTAAACCTGCAACCTGCACTCTGTGTCTGATTTGATAGGTCTCCATTAGATGGCATTGGCAAAACCTTGTAAACCTTAGGGATCCCCTGTCAACTATCCAAAAAAAAAAAATTAAAAAAAAAGAGTCCGTGGTGGCCGTGAGGTCGTCTTTTCTAAGGTCCTGACTTAAGCAATTTGACAAATACCACTGCAAAACCTCGGATTTGGACTGCAGACCAGGGCAGGCTGGATGTGGTGCCAGCGTAACCATCCCGGGGGCTCTGGCAGAGAGGACAGTGCGCCGCACAGACCGGTGAGTCAGCAGAGCCGAAAACGTGGCATCCGACACTGCCTGCCTGGCTCTGGAACGAGAAGACACCCGCCGTCCCCGCAGGGTGGGTGTGCACACGGCTGGGGCTGTGCTGGCATCTCGGTAGTTTGCCTCAGTTTACACGGTGCGGGTTTCTTGTACGGGAACCTACACGCGTGACAGCGAGGAGCAGTTTCTGCGGGGATCACCAGAGGGATTTTTGTTTTGCTAGGAAAGGGTTAACCGGAGTGCCCTTGCTGAGCTCCGTGTCTCCTTGCATTCCAGGGTAAATGGTGTTTTGCAGAGCCCGGTTACCTATGGCAACAGCGGAGAGGAATACTGCAGGCGAATCTTCTGAATCACAGGATTTACAGCCCATATGTTTATTCTGCAGTGAAACACTTCCAGCCCTGCCTCTGATGTGAGCTGGGAACCGCGAGAGGGCTTTACAGAGCCATTTAAAAGGCAATGTAAGCTGGAAGCGAGGCATTTTTAATCAAAGGCCAGGTTCAAAAAAGAAAAACATAGCAGAATCAGCAGAGCTTCCAGAGTGAGCTCCAGTGTCACCAAGCACCTGCAGTCACACGCCGCCGCCATTAATAATGTCCTCACAGTTTCGTGTCTGCTCCCCGAACTCCTCGGCGCAGCCGGGGCTCTGGCACAGCCGGAGCTGTGCAGACGGGCTGTGGCACAGCCGGGGCTCTGGCCCAGCCGGGCTCGCAGCGGCCCCGCACCCGGCGCGGCGGGGCGCGGTCCCGCGGCCGCGCACACAGCGGGCGGTGCGGCCGGCGCCGCACCAGCCACGGCCACAGCTGCGCTCGGTCCGGGCACCCGCTGCCGGCTTGCCGACCGCTGGATGGGTGCGTTCCCTTACGGCTCTATAAACATTTGGCTAGGATTTTTTTTAATGATCGCAGCTGGAGAGAGTACTTTGAGCCTATTAAGTATTAAGCATATTCATGACATAATTTGAAAAACAAGAGTACAAATAAATGCTTTTACATATGATTTTGAAATACCGATGGCTTCACTGAACTATCTACATTTCACCTCAGCCCTTCTGAGAAAATAAGCAGTTCCAGGCCTGGCTAAGCTGTGGTGGGAGATCATCTGGAAATTCAGGAAGCTGACGGCGCAAGCCAAGGAGCTGTGGTTGAATGCTTGAGCAAAGATTCATTTCACCTAACTCCAACCCTCAGAAAGTGAGAAATCTGGTTTTGTCTGCATCTGTAGTCAGCAGAGATAAATTCAGTTGCTCAAAGACAACTCATCACACCTAAAAGAAATACCTGCATGGTTGCATGTGTGCACGCAGGTGCATCTTACAGTACTGGAGAAGTAATGTGATCCTGGTAGAGGCTGAGGGCAGGTCACTGTAAACACAGCTAAACAGACACATCAGACAGAATCGACATGGAAACATCCAATTTATACTCTTCTCTCTGAAACTTTAATGCTTCCATATGTTACTACTTCTTTACTAAGAAATTTGCAGTGTACGCTACATATTAATCTAAATATCTCAAAGCTTGAGAGGAAATCTATCCTAGCTGAATGAGGAGCTGGATATTTTGTAGGAGTCCACTACTGATTTTTGAAAGCACAGAGGCAGATCACTCCAAACTGTACTTGCTGTAACCTAGAAGGAATTTGCCTTGCTGATAAATATTTAACAGTCACGAAAAACTGACCTGCTAGTCCTTGTATGGACACCAATTCAATGGGTTCAAAGCAGTACATGCCATTTTTCAGGGCTGCAGATCCAAATACATGCCTTTATTTTTTTTTCCAGAAAGGGAAAGGAAAATAAAAAATAAGACACAAAACAGTTGAATCACAGGGTTTCTGTGTGAGCCCTCAGAATTCAGAAATGGGCATATGTGTTTAACTCAGATTTTTGTTACATTTGGCTAAAAAGAAAACATTTACTTCTTACTGGTTTTTCTTTTCCTCAGTTTAGAAAAGAAAACAGAAGCCTAGTTTATTGATCCAGTGAAATTTATTTGGGAAATCGCTTTGCAGATATGGACTAAGATAAATAGTAATTTGTAATATATGTAGCAAATGATGATGCAAATCTCAGAAAAAAAAGGAGAGAGTAGAGGAGAACGGGAGGAAGAATTCATCCCTCAGATGGAAATTGAATGGGTCTTTAAAATAGAACTGGCAGGGAGTCTGTCTGCCTATCAGTACATTGCTTTCTTAATGTACACATCTATTGTATACAACCATTAAGTACAAAATTAAAACTTGGGTTTGGTTTGCCTATTCATCATTCCCAGCTTCAGCTTTTTTGTTTGTTTGTTTGGGGGTTGTATTCAAGCCTTTGTTGCAGCAGGGAGATCTGAGGGACAGCGGGCTTTGTATTATGCAGAAATCACTCAGATGATTTTGGTCAGATGAGGGGGGGAATCTTTCTTTTTCCCTACAAATCAATCCTGGAATTTGCCTTGCTTCTGGCTGAGGTTGTAAGGTTTTAGAAAGAGAACTGGCAATTCCGCTAGCAGGAGGAATTTTGCGTGGTTGAAGAATGGAGAGTAAAAGTGATCTTTCCAGCAAAAGCATGTGTGCGCGCTTGTGTTAGTTTCTCATTCTCCACCATTTCCTGAAAACAGAGCTTGGGGAAAAAGCACACAGACACATAACATTTTTCCATTAGCAGAGCAGGCGGGGGAAGGTAATGGTTTGGGGGGAGGGGGCGGTAATCAGATATCTGCTTAGTCTTCATAGAAAGAAAAATGCCTGGGCGCCTGCTTTGCCATAAATTGCATCTAGTGGTTGGAGCTACAGCAAGTTATTAAAGTGACTGCATTAAAGTCATAATTCAGCAGATCAGCAGCACGCTCTGCAACCCCTCCTCCATCAGCCCTCTCGGTCCCATTTTCTGAAAGGACAGAACACCAGTTGCCTAAATCAGCTCCTGCTGCTGCTGCACTTGGTGGCTTTTTCCCAGGTGGGGAAGGAGAGGGAGAAAGAGAAGGCCAGCTCACACTACTGAGTTATTTCGCCTTGCAAAATAAGGGGAACTGGTGCTGCTCACCCAGGCCTTGGCAATACAGGAGAAATCCCACTTCCCAAATGTAGCTTTCCTTCCACGGCAGCACGGTGACTCCCTGACCTGTGGCTCCCTGGCTCCAGGCCCACTCATGCTCTGTAAATTGTTCTCCCAGCCTCCTCACTGGGCTGGGAGAGGTGCTGGAGAAATCAAGATGTCAGCATACCTCCGGGACAGGGTTGAAGGCAGAGGAATATATGCTGCTCGTGCCTGATCAGATGGAGGAATGGGAATGAAAACAAAATCCCACAAACCCTAAGATGGATGCTGCTAGCAGGGGCTGTAAACAGCCAGCTTAGCAGAAAGCTCTCACTGTCGAGGTCAGATGCTGGCTTGGAGGAGGCAACATTTGTCTCACATTTTATCTTATTATTTTGTCTTGAGCAGTTCCCTGCCTCGCTGCTACAATGAAAGCTGCCTTCAGATAATAGCTTCCATTTTGTTTTCCTTTATGAAAAACCAGGCACATACTACATTAGTATTAAAAGATTCAGGAGTCCCCAGCAGCTTTTCACAAGCTTGTGCACATGTGAATTAAAGGAGACTTGTAGGGGAAAACCCCATGAACCCCAAAACTAAAGGGAAAGCAGACTTTCTCTGCAGCCTCCCAGTCTAAATGCTATGATTTATTTAAAAACAATTTTTTTTTTAAGTGAATCACCTTGCAAAGATCATTTTGAACACCCTCAAATACAGAAGGTCACCATAACTGGGGTTGGGTTGGTGTTTCCGAGGGGACAGAAGTGCCCTGGAGTCAACCTTGCACCCTCACAAAGCACTCCGGGGCTCTGTTTTTGTTGGCCGGGCTGTAGGGAGCACAGCAGGCCACAGGGCACTTCCTTTCTTCGGATGCTAAATATTTTCTTAATGAATCTAAGGAGGAACACTGAGGCTGAAACTGCTGAGATGACAAGTAGGTGTATGAGGTCACTCAGCAGTGCCAGCTCAAGAAAAATGCCAGGTTTTCAATGCATGCTCATGGAACATAGAAAACAGCACACAAGAAGGAAAAAGCATGCACACTGCTATTTCCTCAGCAGCAAAGATTTTTTGCTTAAAACAGACATGCAAATGTGTATTTTTTCTGCAAATTGCATGTGTTAGAGACACTGATTTTTTCCTTCTGTTTTTCACTAGCAGTATAAATATATACCTCACAGTGACTCCAGCAGAACACTGGGGGATGGGTTTCTTCTGCTACCCAGGCTTCACAAAATTGTCACACAGCTCCCTTGATGCACAGCTACACTTACAGTCATGACTATGGAGGACAAGTAGAACATGCCATTGCCTTCTGGGTCAGGGTTTTTTATTCCCATTGAGATTTTATTATAGGCTTAAGATCCTCTGAGAATTAAATCCGCTGCTTGTCTACAGAATAGATAATGGCAGGGCAACCTTCCCACATCACTGCCTCCTGCCAATGCGGCTCAGCCCTGACCTGGCTACCATTCATGACTGGACAGAGCGGAGTTCATTCTCTGTATCCCATTCATAACCACTGGTCTTTGCAAACAAGGAGCAATTTAGAATCCAATTTGATTATTTTTTTCAGAAGAGAACCAACCAGCAAATCAAGCAGGAACTGAGCTGCAAGCCACTAAAATAATTTCAAATAGATTTCATGTATACTATGTGGATAGCAACAATGTCAGAGCACTAGTGATCCAAGAAAAATTATTTTTAAAAAATGTAAAGAATTAATAATACAAAATTAAAAGTGCAGGATCTCCTGTACCCACACAGAGCTGCTTCAAGCCTCGTGTGTGTAGCATTCAGCAGGGACGCTTCAGAAACACTCTTGTCACTTCAGCTTCATTCTCTGGTGTTTACTAAAGCAGTAGATTTTTGTAGTTGTGGTGCTGTAAGCACATTAGAAAAGTAAGCGTGTTATGGGAGAGCTTGTATTGCTGAAAGCTTGTCTGTATTTCGCACGACTAAAAAGCTGAAAAAAGATACTGCCTCTTCCTACAAACGTCTGCTCTCTCTAGCTTGCCCCTCAGTCATGTTTGTGCTTACAAGAATGTAGCATTCAGACAAGCGCTAGGCATTACAGCTGCGATTGCTGTATTTATTATTCCGGATGCCACAGCAATGAGACAGACATTCCTATGTGAGGTCTACGATTTTCCCCCAAATGTGAGTATATTAGTCAAGCTCCCATCACAACGTGAAAACAGAGTGCGCGTATTTCCAGCGTCATTTCCAGCAACAAGAGGGCAGCAGGGAGCCTCGAGCAGAGCTCGGCATCCAGCAAGAGCAGAGGGGCGGCAGCTCCGTATTTCCAGCCTCCTTCGGGCAGCGATCGTAGACTCACAGAATCGCTTGGGTTGGAAAATGGACGACAGCCCACTTCTTGAGGACTACGATACCCAAACCCTAAGAGAATACACGGGATCTTACCGTGTTTCTCAAGCAGATGGACTTGGGAGCGTCCTGCTCAGGCTCTTCGGGGTATCTCACACTTCTTGTTTCTAAAAAATCTGATAGTGCAAATAATTTTTCTTCATCAAGTGTTTATGCTGTTTCACTGGACTCATAAGGGACAAGCTAGGGTCGTCAGAATTTAGATTTTCAAGAAGTCAGTTGCTGATCTTTTACTTTTCAAATATACTGCGTCTAATAATTAAAGTGGGTTTTGAGGTTGAAAGCACCCTTTCAAACCTGCAAGTGCACCTGCACCAGTGGCACAGAAGGACCATGAATATAATTTAATTTTCTACAGGATTCACCACAGAGAGTATCCCTAGCAAGTTCTCACCCCTCTGCCTGGCTGTCCACTTTCCTTGTTGCCAGCTGTCCAGAAATCCATCCATGGCCATGTCTCCATGTTCTCCCCTAAACTGCCCCACAGGGAAACTAAGTGTGAAATGGCCCTAACATTTTGGAAGCATTTTGTGTGTATGGTTGCAAAACAACTACTTGCAGAGGCATTACAGATGTGCTTGGGAAATGCACAAATGAGATGCAGAATGTGATTATTTGTGCTGTTCAGACCAAAAGGTAGAGTACTATTTGAGAAGAAATCTGAGGGCAGCTTTGCTGAGCAAACTACAGTTTAGCCAGATCTAGAGCTGCTGTCATTGCCTGCAACAGGGCTTCTCACTAAATCACAGCAGTTGTCCCTCCAGTGCCAGCAGCAGCCAGGAACACAAGGAACCATTTTTTCTCTTTCCAGCACGGAAGCAATAGAGGAAAGTCACAGAGCAGCACTGAGTCAGGGCTCTGCGGCACAGTAAATTTCTGAGGCTGCCTAGTATTCTAGGCACATCCTTACAGCAATAAACTGCTCAGCATCATATCCCAGCCAGGAGAGAATCTGGAGCAGCTAAAAATACAGCCCCTGCATCTCAGAAGGTTGCACATAGCAAACTGCTGCCTGTGACCTCCACACCCTCCTCTCCCAGCACACGTACCCATGGCAGGTGGGGATCAGCCCTAGTCTTCAAGGCAAGGACAAGAGAGAGCACTTGCTATATGGGGTGATGGGCATTACACACATATTCAGAAATAAAACTAGGCATCTTTTAGAAAGGAGAATTTTTTCTTGGTCGGTGCATGAGAAAAATCAGGTGGGGTCTGCATTGCTTTGGTGTTTGAGAGGTGATTATTTCTCAGTTTGTTTTGTGCAGTGAAACACCCCAAAGATTCTGGCATTAGCAGGCTCTGTAAATCTCGAGGACACCACATGTGTGAATGGATTATATATAGCTCTGCCTTCACATTACCAGCTCCAAAACATCACACAAAGAAGGTAATGAAATCTCCGCTTCTCCAGCCATCGCTCTTTAATCTGAAACGGCATTTCCAGGAGCCGTTTTCACTCAACCAGGGAGTCTAGGAACAAACACGTTCTCACCCTCCCACTCACTGTCAGACAGCCCCACAACTGGCATGCACGTACACAATCACGCACACATTCATTCTCTACATTTCTCACCGAGAGTTACAAAAAGTCTCATGCATTTGCAGTTTATCACATGCAAACATACACATCTCTCCCCTTTCAGTCATGCAAATACAAAATCGCAAACGCATTCTGGGTTAAATTCTATTTTCACTTATGCTATGCAAATATAAAAGCTGAATACTTCCATTAAGATAACAGATTTACAACTGTGTAACTGAGATCAGAATTTGGTGCTGACTGTCTCATACATAAATTTCCATAGTTGCTCCTGCATTTGTCTTTTTCCTCAGCCGCCTCTCTGTGCATTAATCATTCAACATTTAAATCAGCCATCCACTTGCTTCTTTTTGCTTTGTCAATGAAAATTGTTCAGCATTAATTATAAAACTCATTCTCTACTGAGGTTTTCTTGGCTTTTTTTCATTAGTGGGTGGAAGTGTCAATTTACAGTAATCTTGTTCTGTCTTCAAAAATACCCTGTGTACCAGCTATACTGCAGAACACATTCTCTGTGTGAGTGCCTGTGAATGTATGTGTGAGCTGGTGAATGTGTGAGCTTGTGAATGTATATGCAAGATTGGGAATGCATGTGCATACATGTGCATTTGTAGAAAAGATATGGAGATGGTGTTTGAATTAGCAAGGCTAAGTGTTTCTCAGGCTTTATTTTACAGTTTGAATTTTAATCACTTTCTGAATCTAAAGATTTTCATTCTAGCGGTACAGATGATTTCAGGTTACAAAGTAGAGTTTATGGCAACTGCGAATGTGTTCAAAATCAAACATCTTGGCGACAAGAGGCACCACAGATCTAATTTTACATAGTGATAAAATCTCTCCAGATTTGCTTTCATATTTTATAATCAAAAGGATTGGACATTCCTGGTCCAGCACCCTGTGCAATCCTGCAGTACACAACCAATGCGAGTGCCACAGTGCACATGGTGAGATAATAAACCAGTATGCTGTAGCCAACAACACAAGGAAATAAAACACAAGGGCTAGAGGATTTGGTTTAAATGGGAAACATTTTAGTGTATGGACTGAATAAAGTAAAGGTGGAGGCTGACTAAACTTGTCTTTGCAGGTACGATTTTCACAATTGTTAATGTCTTACTCTGTTACTACAAAGCAGAAAATACACTAGTGCGTAAATGCTTTCCAATCTTTTCATTATACTGGGATGCTGCAACCTATATTTAACCCAAGGGGAGGGATGTACTCAAGAAACAATTCACTCCTTGGCAATCATTTCTCTTACCAGTTACATAAAATGTCAGACCATTTTAGCTGCCAAGCAGGGATTAGAAAAAGGCAGGGGGGGCTGGGGAGCGTGGAGGAGGCAACCAGGGAAAAGCTGTATCTCTCTGCAAAAATTTATTATGAAGCAACATAAGATCTGAGTCAAGAAACTACAGTAATCTCCCAGGCAACAACAAAAAGATGAACAGTGCAAGTGCAAATGCTCTTCCCCTTCTGGAATTCTTGTAGGAGTGTGTCCTGTCCTAGTGCAGTTATGGTGTCATCCCCTTCATGGGGCCTTGTTTTGTGGAAAAAGATGGTTCACGTAACCAGGTATGTGACGTGCTGACTCTCTCCTCTTCCCTTCCCTTAATTCCCCCTGGGCTGGTTGGCCATTGAAATATGATGCATGTTCTGTATGGTCTGCACAGGTGAGATGGACTTGCAGTTTCAGTTCAGTTTCACAGGACTGCTGCCCACCACAAAATCCCACATTACAACAGGCAACAATTGCCTCAACTGCAGAAAACACACAAAGTAAAAGACTCAGAATAAAGATCAAGAATGGAATCAGTCCTGAACACTAAAATGGGGAAGAATAAGAAGCTGTTAAGAGGAGAAAGTTAATATTACCCAAGCTATATACATTCTGTGAAAAACAAGAATTCTTCAGTCTCTAAGAATGTCAGGCAGTGCTTTTCCCTCCTACTTAAAAAGTGGAAAATAGAAAGTGTCTTTTTACTCTATGATGAAATAAAAATAAGTAGAACTAACAGTATTTAGTCAAACAACAGAACATCTCTCCAATCTAACAGAGGTTGTGCTTTAGCTAAACACTCAGAGTGAGCTGGGAATACAGCCCAGGGTTTGGATTTATTTTTTTGTACAGACCTCTGCATGTGCTGCTCTGATGAGGTTAGCACACAAACAAAGAGGCAAGACACTCTGTTAGTCTAGCGGTGCTTTCTCTCCCACTGACAGAACAGGAGGAAAAAGGTGAGTTTGATTCTCATTTAAATCAAAACTATTTTGTATGCCTGGGAGCAAAAAAAAAGGAGCTCAAAGTCAGATCTGAATTACGGAGCACTTCTCTGAGGCAGGTAACCTGTGAAAGAACTGCAGATATGATTATACAGGTGAGCCATTCTTTTACCATATCAGGAACAGGATCACTAGGTGAGGAGACTAAAGGAGCTTTGGCCCAGGCTCTCACATGGCTTCTCACCCAGAGCACAAGCTTCCAGTCACACCATGTAAATGTGCCCTGCAACCCTCCTTGCTTTTCCCTCCCTGTCTGCTGCAGTGTCTTCCTACAGAAAGTAAAATTTATTCCATCTTGGTTCCTTTCTCAAGTAAAATAACCTATTCCAAGAAGAGCATCTCTTTGCTTTTTAAAAACACATTGACATTGGTAATTCTTACTAGCAAAGCTACACTGGTCAGAAATCATCTGTACTATACTCATGTCATCAGGGCTATGACAGATCAGCTGTTAGATGGACAGAAAAGAATGTTGTGTCAAATTCCAGTTTACACCCATAATACTTTACAATTCTTGCCAGCATGAAGGAGCATTGGAAGAAGCGTGTAACATACCTGTTTTGACCCTGCTTGCACTTCTTACTAGTGTGAATGAGAATTGGGAACTGTGAGCCCATATGTGCCTCCAAATTGCTTCCATGCTTATCTTAGCAGTATTTTTCACCCATGTGTATGCAAATAAAGCTTGCAGAGGAGTTCTGAGTAATAGGAGAAAATAGCCTACCACTATTTATTAGACTACAGCTGATGCCGCAGTTAAAAAATGCTGTTGGTAATTTTAGTTCCCTTCCTCAGGGACACTTCCTGCCCTTCCACATCATTATGAAAACTGCTGGTGACAATGCATCTGATCCCAGGACTGGGAGCTCCTCACAGAAACTCAAAACAAAACAGGCTCTTGAGCCTGATTTTTTTTCCCTTGTAGTCTTCCAGGTCTGGATCTTCATTCTCTTCCAGACCAGAGGTGAAATGCATGGCATGGCAGAACAAATGAAGCTCTTCTATCCCTTGCCTGTGGTCTCCTTCTCCTAAAGTCATATAACTTCATTCACAAGAACTGTCAGTCCAATTCCTTTCATAGCCATGATATTACCTGATATTATTTTTAATGCACTTCAGATTTTAGTATTGCAATTTTACACTTTTAGTCTTAAGTTTCATTATTTGTTAAACCATCTAAGACTTCAAAAGCCACATTTTCTTCTGAGTGATTCTGTCTTTTTCCACTTGGTAAGTGTCACATTTTTCTATGATTTTCTTAGGCCATTTAAAGCAGTAGGATATCTTTTATTTACTTACTCACCTATGACACAGGGTTTCTGCACCTGCAAAATCATCCAAAGAAGCCCATCTAACTTCATCTGACCACCAAAACTGGTGGCAAATTTTGCTTATTTCTTAAACGAAAATTCTGAGTAATTTAGATACACAGACTCAAGTTTTCAGCCACTCTACATATTAGGCATATACTAAATTTCAATGAAATCATTTGCACATGTGGAACCTACATTTATGCATGCAAATCAGGCAATTAGGTACAAACTTACCTGATTTGCATACATAATGCTAGAACCGAGCAAGTAATACACAACAAAAAACATGTTCTATTAATATTATTTTCTTCTGTTCTGGAATTAGCTGCAACTGGATTAGGAAATACTCAAGATTTTCATCACTCAAAATGATTAGTTTATTAGATGAACATTTCTGGGTGTACTAATGTGTTGGCTAATTACACATATCAAATTATACTGATTTTGTATCATGTGTGGTAACCTAGCATGAAGTTTATAATAAAATGTAAAATTCTACCTTTTTTCATATTAAGAATTCAACTTAAAATTCATTTGTACAAATGAATTTGTACAAAGCATAGCAACACAGATAACCCCAAAATTTGCTGTTGAATTAAAATTGAAATTTTTTTGCTGTTTGTGCAATGCAGCTGCTTTTCTGTGCACACAAATACAGAGCTGCTGGAAAAGCCTCTGTATATGTAGAAAAAGAAGCCAATGAAAGCAGAGTCTGTGGAGTCTGGAGGATATTTCCTATAGGACTGAAGGAAAGAAGCAGACAGGTCACACCTCATAGATGATGAAACAAGAAGTTTTCCTTTGGCACAACAACACCAGAGGGGCCTGCCTTGCTTGAAGGTAAGTGCATACCCTGGGAGGGCTCTGGTGACACCTTTGAGCCTGACCTCTCCTCTCCCGTGGCTCTTTGCCTCCCACTGCCTCACTGCTCTGCACATGTACCAACACACTTCATTTGGCTTGCTTCCCTTTTCTGTGCTCTGTCTTGCTCAGAAGGCAAACTCCTCAGGCACAGACCTGTCCTATTTGTCTACAAAGTCTTATGCATACTAAGGAGCTTTAGCTGTAGAATAAATAAACAATAACTGCACTTCTGCTGTGGTGCGGAGACATTTTTGCATGTCTCTAATTGTTCTCATGGGCTTATCTCCAAAACCCTTTAAGCGGTTCATTCTAATTTTTAAGATGGGGTCACCAATACTCCTTCAGATAAGGGCAGATTTTTAGTTCCTGTAAAGGCAGTACAAAGCTCCAAATAACATCCAGCATTTAATTCCTCATGCATCCTGGCATTCACTTTCTGATCACATGCAAATTTTACAGACATGAGCTTCCAGTAGGTTATCCATTGGCAATCAAGTCTTCCCCCCAAACACTGGGGTACCTTTTGTAAAATTAGGCACTGTGCTTAGGAAAATGGTTTCCTCACAGCATGTACAACTGCACATGCCATAAATTTAACCTGCCAACGTCTGGATCATTCACCTGTCACCAGTGTGCCAAGTCCTAATGGTTTGACTTTTTTATGCTCAAAAAGCATATTCAAACTTTTCTATATCGCCTCATTTTTGGTTTTTTGTTTTTTCCTTTTTTTTTTTCTCCTTTAGTTTTTAAATTGTAAGCATTTCTAAGACAACCATATCTTTGTCTTCTAAAAACTATGTTGGATATCTTTGGCTGACACAGGAAAATAATAATAAAGATCACCAAGGTATATGACAAGATCCCCATTTAAGAGCCATCATCTTGTAACAACCTTGCTGCTCATTATGTGTTGCCTCTCAATTCAGGAACTTCTTTTTTTATTTTTTTCATTGACAAATTGGTAATGAAGGAGTCTTCACCTCACAAACTATTGGTCAACTATCATTTATTTTATTTTGAGTGCCTCTGCTGCTCTGCAAAGTTTGGCTGCTCATAACTATGCAATCATTTGACTTTTATATGTCTATCAATCTCAACAGCTTCAGAGCATCTCCCAAGCATTTAAAACCAGAAAATTCTGTATGTCTCCCTCTTCTTTTCATCCCCACCTACTGACGGATAGAGCTTGTATAATTTTTGTTTCTTGCCTTTAACATTGGCACTTGTTCTTACTTCATCCTCTATTTCAGGCTAAGGGTCTCCAGATCTCCTTGACACGTCCCAGAAGAGCTACATTTCCATTTCTTTATCTTTCCTGACAGCAACCATCCCTTTCCACACTCAGCAATTCCATTTCTATAAGGAAAGCTATAGAGAGGCAATTCAGCACCACCTCTATAAGCTCAAGAATTTTTAAGACGCACTAGAAAGCCCAAGAATAATTTTGTCTGTAAGTCATAGCTCATTTGGTTAGAGCAGGGTGCTAATAACACCAAAGTTGTGGGTTTGATCCTCATTCGATCTCTGTACAGGCCATTCACTTACGAGTTGGACTCAATGATCCTTGTGGGTCCCTTCCAACTCAGGATATTATGCGAAATCTTTGATACATATTTCAAGCTATGGAGGTAAAAAACAATAGTAGTTCTTCTGTCCCAAGTAAAGGCGTATTTAATTCTAATCCTTACATCTATCACACTTTCAAATGAACAATGACTCACAGTCTTTCATCATTCATGTTTGTCACACATACCTACTTTAACCTCACAAAGTCCCAAAGAGGAAAAAAATAAGCATTTTGTAGGAGTTGCTTCGCTTATACCACATACAAATCTTCCTTGCTTCAAAAATATTGTTAAATGTAACCTATCTCTCCAAGGACCTGTGGACCTTGAGCAAACCAGTGATGTAAGGTTATCAGACCCAGCAGAGAGGGAGCCAGAGGAATTACAAAAAGAACTTAGTAGTGGGAGCAAACGAAATAAGTGAATTTGTGTGGTTTGCCTTGCTGTGGCAAAAAAGCCCCTCTAGCAATGTGCTCAAAGGAGAATGGACTCCTGATTGAATGGACTTGGGACCCTAAGAGAGAAATCCTTGGGGAAAATAAACCAGAAATTTGTGCAACATGAAGCACATTGACAGGCAAATGGGCTGCATCACTTAGAGCAATTACATAAAAGATACTGGCAAAACCAATAGGTGGATATATCTCAATGGACTCTTGTGCTGTGAGGGAAAAGACAGCAATGCTGTATCTGTTGGTGAAAAACCAGCAGCTGACCAGGCACTCCTCCTGCAGAGTCAACAAAAGTAACAGGAACTGCAGCTTGCACCTCAGCAGGAGAGACTGCTGCAATGTATGCTGACATGGGGCTTGGGGAATACTGATGGACTGGCAGAGGGTAATTTGGGACAGCTTAGTTCAGTGCTGATGGAGCTAAAGCACTACCCTCAAATGCCCACCTGCCTCTCTGAATGCTTAGTGCTGCTGGTGTAAAGCATTAAAATTGAGTAGCTACAGAAGACCTCCCCACAATGAGGAAGGGCCACACCGCATATGGACTGTAGAGCTATTTGGCTCTTATTTTGGCCAGGATGACTGACTGCAGAAGCATATCATCATAGCATTTGGGCTGCATTGCATTCATGGGGAATGTGCTCATTTATAGCATCCAACAGCCAGGGAACATCACTTACCTCTGCGTTCAGAGATGAAAATGGTAGCCTTGGAATTACTTCTACAGGGTCTGCTGCTAGAGCTTAAATGGATTGTCACTCTGGGAACTCCTCTGCAAGTAATATGATGTAGGATGTAGAGGCAGAGAGAATGAATTCGTGTCACAGACTACAGCATTCAGCTGTAAGAAGCAAAGAAGACTTGCAGAAAAGCTTTAGAAGTATTATTATCCTAAATGACCTTACAGAAGGTCCTCCTGAGAGTGGGTAAACTCCAGTCATATGCATGAAAACTTGCACAGAAGAAGGGATTGTTCACTGGGACATATATATGTCCCAGTGCCTAGCATATATAGATCTGTGTCATGTGCCATTTGAGCCACAGGTCTCTGTTGAACAAAGCAACTTCCTGCATGAGGCAGCCAAAGTCTTGAGTAGTGACTGAGGGATATAATGTTGAATTGAGATCAAAAAGTGTTAAATTGTGTGGGAACTCCACTGTTAACCAAATGAAAAATCTGGTAACTACATTGCCTGGATTCCTTAGAAAACAACTGCCAAAAAGGCTTAAGAAGCTTTGCAAAAAGAGCTACCCAGACATCTTTAAGCATCAAGGAAAGCTGGTGTATCAGTACGCAGACTTGACAACCCTGAAACTGAACATCACTGAGAAGTCTGTGTGTTAGTAAGATAGGTCCCCATTAAACTGTAGAACTAGTTTAGACAAGACCCTGAGGGTAATCATGTGTGTGTGCTGCTGAGGACTGATGCCTTAAATGCTTGCATTTAAGCAAGTAATATGGTGACTCTCACAGTGTTGGGAAGGAATCAGGCAACTCTACAAAGAGCTCATTTGACGAGGAAATGGTGTGGAGCAGGTAACAGCTTACAGTTCCCACACACTCAGATCAGATATGAGTGTGAAGGACCTGCTTTGAGCAGAGAAATGACCTTGCTCTAATCTGTTCCCTGGGTTCTAAGGTTTAAAGAATTCATACGGGCCTTAAGCATTTGCCATCTTTTCTGGGCTGAAGGACAATGAGGAAGAATAGAACTGTATTTACAGGTTCTGTGCTGGAAGGATTATTTTCCTTAAAATATTAGAAATTTTATCTAAGTCCTCATTTACAACAGCAGGAAGGAAATCTGGGTGTTTGTTTTTTGTTTTGTCTTTTTTTTTTTTTTTAAGTGACTTTAACCTGATGTTGTTATCAACAAAGAGGCTATTAAGAACGTTTATTGTTATACAGTTCTATAGAGTTATGTTGTAAATTATTTCCATAGCAACATGATTATATCATATATTCTGGATTATAACTCAGAGGGGGTGGGAAAAGCACAGAATGAAGACTACAGAGCACAACCTGTTCTGATTATTAACTGAATCTTGAATGTTCTTACTAGTCCAATTTGTTTAAACAGTGTTAATTTGCAGGTAATGTTGAGGATCCAGCCAGGCTGCACCTGCCTTCCCAGGCATGCTCAAACACAGCCTGGGATTGCACATCTTCAAGGGAGAGCAGGGTGGGGTTCCTTCAAATGACAGAACCTTCTGCAAGGAGGAAGTTTCAAGCTGTAACTTGCAAAATATGTATAACACACTACTGTAAAAATCTAGCCATCAGAACAAGGAAGATCTATGCAGAGACCTGCAACTAATCATGCAGAATGGTGAAAGGAGCTCCTGTTTGTACTAAGCATGTACAATGCAGTTCTCAAGAAATGCTGCGGTCCATTCTAGCATGAGGAAAGACATACAAAAGAGCATGAGAATTTCTGCATTGTTTCCTGGTATTTAACTGTCACACAAGCCACTAGACATTCTATCAAGGATGCTGACTAATCAATCTATCTTAGGCCGCAGGTCCTTGTTAGCACAACATGACTAGATGTCCACAGATCACACAACTCATAGAATCCCTGAAGGCTGCACCTCAAGCCGCCTTCCCTCCAGCAGAAATGATGCAATGAGCACAGCTGAATGAGTACAGTTGGTTGAACAGAAGAGTTGACTGGGGGAAGGGCGGGAGGGCTGCGCAGGGGGTGGAGTGAGAGAACCACTCAAAACCATAGCAAATATTTGCCAAAAATGAGTATGTATACTTAGCAAGGTAGAGCTCTTGAAAGACTGCATCCTTTTGATAAGATACATGGTATAATCTTTCACAGAAGGAGGTAGGATAAAATAAATATGCCAACTGGCCTTTCTTATCAATGCAGTCTGAGTTCTTCAAGGAGGAATTATCTTTACATGTAATAGGGAGTCAAGCACATAACAACATTGAGCAAGTAATAAAAAATACTCCAAAACTTACTGCTGCAGGAAAATGAGAGCGCTCTCAGTTGGTTTTAATCCCAGATGCTTTGTACCTTGTCTTTTTATTTTACAGAAATCAGTTATAGACACTGAGAAAAAGAGTTCTAAGAGAATATGTCTAGCATATCAAGTTAGATGAAATAAACCTGTAACATCCACAAGTCAGTAGCCTATATTTTCCAGTGACAGACCAGATATTCAGGCTTCTCACTCCCTAATTCTGCCCCTAGCTCCTACACACATCAAACCTACAAAAGTGCATTGTCCTTACCCAAACTGTGTGCCAGTCTGGACATGTTCAAACGAAAATCTGAGCTACACTGTGATCTTGTCTCTTGTTACCATTATGTGTGCAGTGAAGAGTAAGATTGCCTCAGATAGATCCGGAATACAGCAATTCAAATCAAGCCCCTCCTGTCTTTGATTTGGATGTGCTTTGCTTTCCATCATAGCCAAAGGGGAGCTCCTACTTCTGACACACAGGTATGCACTCTTCTTCACCCCAGTATGTTGCATCAGCAAGAATGGCAACAGCCTCCAGCCTTGGAGATATCAGAGAGTGAAGGACGCAGGCTACAGGCAAATGGCCTGGCAAGGAACGTTGTTGTTCCCAAAAATCTGTGTCACACAAGTGCTTCTGAGTTCAGCTGCACAGTCCTTGCAACAACATGCTTTTATCCCAGAGAAAGGGAGATCAGCATTTGGAGCAGTAACCAAAGGCCACAGTCTCCCTCGTTCTGATAGGCATTTGCTGTGTGACCTTGGCTAAAACACTTGAGATTACCCATCTGGAAAACGGATAAACTAATGTAGTAACTTAAGGAGTAACTTCACCCTTTTCTGGGCACAGTAGATCTCAATTATGGTTAGAAAAGTCCCAGACAGCTTTGCATATAAAGCACTTACAGGCTTCAAAACAGACTTGGGGCTGCCCCTCTCGCCACACACCCCCTTCCCCCGTGGAGAAGCCCCCTATGCCTGGCCAGTCTGGCAGCCCAGAAGTAGAAGCAGGCTGCTAAGTCGATGGTTCGCCTGAGGTGCGAGCGGAGGCTTGAAGCAGCATGGCTGCTTTCTCTGCACATTCCTCTGGTGACGCTGCTTATTACCCAGCATGCAGATAACCCTGAGTCAAGGCTTTGGTATGAGCGGCGCTGCCAGGAGCTGCGTGCTTGGAATACAGGGTTACAGTTTAAACCGAGGTGAAGCGCCGTCCCCAGCCAGCTGCACCCTGCCTGCCTCTCCTGTGCGGCTGAAGCCAGCCACCCCTTCCACCTCTTTGCAGAAAAGGAGCTTTCCAGTCCCTCCCCTCCACCCCACCGCTCACCCAGGGATCATTCCCATTGAGAAGCTCTCAGCCTAATAGTAATCCCGACGAATTTAGCTGCCGCTAATAAATCCCACCCCTCTGCCCCTCCCAACCTGCTTCCATGCAAATCCATTTGTAGGTTACTTGAACAATAGCGGAGCTGTAATCAGCCCTCCCCTCTGGCAGCCTGCAGGGAGGGAGGGGAGGAGGATGATGACAGCGGGGAATTCTGCTCGGCTCCTTGAAGCTGTACAGACATGTTTCATGTCCCCATTCCCATCCCCTGCGCAGAGGCGGGCAGGCAGGAGGGCAGGCAGGCAATCACATGGCTGTCTAGGTCTGGCCCAAGCCAGCGGCAATTGCATGCTGTGGCGACCCGCAGCCCCTTCCCCGGCCCAGCCCGGTTTGGTTCGGTTCAGTCCCTGCCTCAGCTGCTGTGCCGCAGCCGTGCCAAGCCGCTCCGTGCTGCCGCGGAGTGCCAGGCTCAGCCTCCACTCACACAGCACTAAACAAAGCAAAGAGCCTTCGCGCTGGCAAAAAAATTAGAGGAAGGTACCCCAGAGATGCAGACTTGGGGGAACGGGTCTCCTGGCACACCCAGTACCACCAGGAGAGCAGTACCAGCTAGAGAGAAAGGCGCAGCTCTCCATTGTCGAACTCTTTGGGAAAAACAGTATCTTCTCACTGTTAACGCTGTGTGGGAAAGGGGTGTTTTCCTGAAAATAAATTGTTATTTGCAGCAGTTCATGTCTTAGAGATTTCTTTGCAAAGGGTCATAAAAGCATCAGCGAGTGCACATGGCCAAGCAGGGGAGGGCTGTGAGCGGATGCCAAATCAGCTGAAACCTAAGAAGCTTGACCTTCCTCACCTCCACTCCTGCTCCCACCGCCTCCAAATAACCTTACAAGGGCGCATCGGGAAGGCAAGGCACACAGCAGCGAAGGAAATGCACTCAGCCCGGCAGCAGGCAGGGCTGTGTGGCTGTGTCAGTGAATGGAGGGAGAGGACACTTCAGGGGAGCTGCTGCGACTGGCGGCAACACGCACTGATACCAGCAAGGCGCACTGCGTTGAGCCAACCACAGCAGTCAGACCTTGCAATCTTGAACCTGCCTAGCCCCAGGTAGCTCAGCCAGTCCAACCAGTCGGAGACCATACTGGCCAGACAGACTCATGATGAGCATCTTCTCCCTCCCATTCACTTCTAACTGCTCCCTTCTGCTGTTCACTTTACAGTTCCCTGAATGGCTGATAGTGGGTTTGCTGTCAAGAAACTTGAAATGACATGTAATCTCCCATGTTTCTTTCACGGAGGTAGGCCAGCCCGTTTCCAGGGAGAACTAGATTCCTGCAGCTTCCCAGTCAGGGGTGGCAGCATGGGGCTGGGCTGCCCTGTGGCGAACACATGGAGAGGGAGATGTTTGTCTGGCTCATCAGAGGAGCCCTGTAGTAACCTCACTCAGTGCACACACACCTAATTCTTCTTTTAAGACATACAGCTGAGAAAAGATCTTGTGTGCAGTTCTTTTTTTATCCCCCCCATCAGCAGAGGCATTCCCTTCCCAGTCTACATTACAAGTTCTAAGGCAGAGGCTGGAACAACAAAAGCTCAGTACGAGGTTTTCAGTCACTTTGAAGATAAAAACAGCAGTGCCTATTTCTATACAGGAGAGCATAACTATGCCCTCTGTGTCTTCCAGGCGATGGTTTTAAGGACAACTCTGTAGGTACAGAGCTATGTTTTGGGTAGAAAATGCATGCTGTAATGGATTCTGGTGGCTGAACGCCAAGGGAGAAGCTGCTCTGCTTCAAGAATAGCCTTACAAGAGTCAGCACTACAGTGACAGTTTAGTACTCTGCTGCAAATCTACAGGATGTGTCACTTTGGCAGAGAGAGAAGCTGCTAATGCACAACACAATCCATCCTACAATGAATGGAGAACGACTGCAAACCAAAAAAAAAAAAAAAAAAAAGTTTATAAAAACCGGCAAGACCTAGGGAAAAGGGAAGCTGCAAGGCGACTACTGCATAGTAAGCTGGGAACCTGAGAGCTCTGAAGAGACAAAGCCCTTTCCCTTGAGGGGAAGAAAATCTCAGCTCACAAGACATGTAAAGAAGCAGACAACCCTCTTTCCAGTGACTGCTGCAGCTCTGCAAAGCTATGCTGGCAGCCTGCCTATTTAAGAGATTGCAGTTCCAAAACAATGTTAGTCCTGACTAGTTGGGGAGAAGAGCATGCTCATATATACAACATTCTTAGGCAAATAGAAAAGATAACAAGGTTTTTACTAAATTTCACCAGTTACCGTTGGTAAATTCAAGCTCCTGTTGGAACTGTGTAGTATTTCCCCCAAACGGACATAGCATCTCTTCACTGCACAAACATTTCTATCTCCAACTCACACACAGCTGCCAATGCTTAAAAAACAAACATCCAGTGACACACATGTTCTAACCCATTTCTAAGAAAATAGGCTACAAGGCTATTAAAAGAAATGTCGAGAATAATCTAACTGGAAAAAAACCAAAACACAACAACCCTCCCTGGGAAAATAAACCACTTAAATTCTTCCCCATTACAAGTAGGAATGAGAGCACAACAAATGACCACCTGGACAAATAAATTAACTTACACCATTTATTCAATCAAACATTGAGCTGTACCTTAAATAACTGGCAAATATGGAGGATGGGAACATTACTGTGAAATGTAAAAATCAGCTGAATCTGTACATGAGACTCGTTCAGCAGATCCTGTTTCCTCCTCCTTGAAAAAAGGTTACAACTTGTTTGTCAGCTGTGGACATCTTCAGAAAGAGAAAAACCTATGGAGTGGGTTCAAAGAAATGCTGGCTAATATGCCCAGACTGGCTGGTTAATGAGCCAGAGTAAAAGAAAAGGTCACATGGTTACAAAAAACCTCCATACAACAAATGCCCTGTAGCTACGGTTAACTTTAATTAACTGCAGTATTACAATTCACTTCAAGCTTATTTTCCTCCTCTGTCTACTGCCTCTTACCTTTCCTTTGCCTGATAAAATTCAAACTGATGAGTCTCATGTTTCAAAAAATAGTAAGAGCTTTTCAAGAATGCTCTGCAATGAAAAAAAATCCACTAAACTGATCTCTAACTACAACTACTGATGAATGATTTCAAGATTACAGGAGTGGTTCTGTTTATATAAATCAGGGTATTTACGCTTCTTCGACATAATTAAATACTGAATAGTCAGTAGTTCTCTTTTAATGGCAGTGCAATTCACACATGAATATTACTCCTCCTTAGGTTTAAGCTCCAATTTCAATCATGTGTACAATTTTTTTTTCTGCCAGTCATGAGCTCACAACGTTAGTCCCCCTGTCTTGTGATTTAGAAATAAACTGCTGTGTGGGAACTGCATGCTTAGAAATAACTGAAAACAGGATCAGTGCAAATCTATACCCTAAAAAACATTTAAGTTGTATCTAACAGTTAACTCAAAACATGTAAGTTGAATTTAACAATTAACTAAAACCATTTTTTTCTGTATTATTTCCTATGATCTATTACATAAGAATAATATGTCCGTAGATTTTTAAGCACCAATGTATCATGTGGCAGAAAAAAAAATACACACATGCAAAGTCATTGTTTAAAATCAGAGATGTAGGAATGCCAAATACTGAAACTCAAAATGTAACAAATCCCCACTCCCTCCCCACACACGAAAAATAACCAGTGTGTATCTATACGAGAGAGCAAAGACCTGCTGACACACTAAGCATATAGTCACAAGGCTTCTACCATCCTTCCCACCAAGAACATAAATGAAAAAATGTATAAAGACCAAGCAGATACCAAATGCCCTCAAGACTTTCCCTTTTATATGATTACGAAGTTTTGGGGACCCTTGCTGTTCAATAAAGCTAAGAGCTCATAACCTATGACACTGTTGCATTTGGAACAGCTCTTGTGTTCTGCTGGTCAAGCTGCAAAGCATGTCTGCAGTGCTGCTGGTTTTGTTTCAAGTCTTCCCTCTTTCCTCCATTTGCCTCACTGGAAAGAACAAAGTTCACATTAGGTTTGTTTGCATTTTCTAGCTAGCATGAGGTCTGTGTATTTACTTTGCCTGTTGATCACTTAACAAGTTATTACACTGCTTCCCTATCGCCAGAAAATGCCAATAACATACAAAATAGTTAATTATACAAAGAATCATATACAATTGTTGCCAAAAAGAAATCATTTCACTTCAGTGCTTCAAGGAAGCTTCCTAGCCTGAAAATGCAGCCCCTGAACTGTTCACCAACTCAAGTTACAAAAAGGCAGTGTCTAAATGGGTTAGGAACCCACCAGCTGCAACACCAACTGTAGAAGCTGTTATTTCATGCTACCTTTTTTTGTGCTGTGCTCATCTACAGTCCTGCCTTACCAAGAGTTTATGGCTAATGTCAAACTTTGACAACCACTCTTAAAACCAGCTAAAATTATTAACCACGTGATGGTGGGGTGGGTTTTTTTGTGCAAGAGGGCCTCGTTTCAAATCCCAAGCCTTATTAAATTGCGCAGGCAATGGATGTGTCCTGTATTGCAAACAGCTTGCAGCTGGAGAGCTGGTGGGGGGGAGGAGAAGGGAGGAGGAAATGAGATGCAGAAACAGTAAATAGAAAATGCTTAGTCAGCAACCGTTACTGCAACATTAAAGGTGAAATGTAAATAGGCACAGTGCCAAGATTTAGATAAGTTTGATAACACCACCATCATCTTACTACATATAAGTGAAAATATGTGTACAAGTGCCACAATTATCACCACGAACTGCAGACTCTTGGTGTAACAGAGACCTTTAAAAAGGCAACATGGCTTGCACATGCTGCCTAAGCTCTGAGAAGAATAAAACTTGCTACTCGGGAAGTGTTAATATCAATTGAATTTATTACAATTTACTAAGCTCCAAGGCACATTACAGTGTTCTGTTAACTACAGAAATGTATAAAGGACAAACAGAGCATGTTTTTCATGTACAGCATTTTGCTCTACTGTTCAAAAGCATCCGTGCATCAATAAAAGCAAAAACAAAAAACACATGAAGATTAAAAACGTTCAGATCAATAGAAACAAACTGAAACATTTTCCTTACAAACTTGCAACAAAAAAACACCCTCCCCCCAGAGCCACCCCACCATTTTGCAAACAAACAAAAAAAAAAAAACAAAACCGAAAAAAATCAAGTGAAAGACTAACACTCAGGGCTTGTAAAACGTAAGCTGTCACCATTTTTGTAGCAATTTTTTAGGCATCAACACTGGCCTTGGCAAAAAAAATTTTTTTGTCTTTTTTTCTTGTTTTTCTTCTTCTTTCAGAGAAGTGCATACATTTACAAAAATACACACCAGCAGCAGGTAATCGCTAAGGGCTATTAACTTTGTACCTAGCCAACACACTGCCAAAGAAATGAGAACAGGTATTATGTAGTAACCAAACAATATTATATTCTGTTTAACAAAAACCAGCTCTATCCTTCAAATGAAGAAGAGTACATACCTTTGTTTCAAAATATAGAAACATACGACGAAAATAATGTCTATACATAAGACTAACTTTTGCAGTTTGTTATATTCACAATTCTACATCTTCAGGAGTCTGAAGGGATTGGATTTCCTACTCAAGGGTCTCTCTCCTTTTTCACTTTAACGTCCCCAGCTAAAATGGTTGCGATCTCGCCCTGCATAAATGCCCAAGGCACATTGGAACCGACTAGGGGGCATTTCTCTCCGCTGGGGCAGTAGACTTCGCCAGTTGCCCCTTGGGCCTTGATGCTCTCTCTGGAACAGGGGAAGCAGAACTTGTGGCTGGGCACAGAGGGGCACTGAACAAAGTGGGTGTCCTCCAAGCGTTCGTGGCAAATGGTGCAGCACAGGGGCCCGCTGTTGGCCATGGGGGAGTCCGGAATGTTTTGGGGGTGCACTTGGTCCATGGCAGGGTGGGCGCTGGGGGGAGGAGGGGCCACTTGCAGGTTCATGTCCCCGTTGCGGGAGGCCAGGCGGCGCTGGCCCGGCACCGAGGCCGGCGACACGGGGCTGCTGCTGTTCCTGCGGGTGGACGTGGTGGAGTGCACCGAGCTGCCGTCCTTGGGAGAGTGGGCATTGCCCAGCGTGTCGGCCACCGACATGAGCGCGGCCATAGGGGACTGTCCGTTCTGGGGGGCGGACTCGGGCGGCGTGGTCCGGTTGGAGTGAGGCCCGAGAGGCGGCGGCGGGGGCGGCGGGGGGGCCCNGGGGCCCCCGCCGTGCACCGCCCCGAAGCCCCCGGCCGACATGGTGAGCTTGAGCGCTTCGCTCTGGCTGGCCATCCACTGCTGCCGCTGCTGCTCGTCGCTGAGCTTCAGAGCACCCTCGGCCGAGTCCGAGGGCTCGGGAGAAGCTTTCCTCTTGCGCATCGCCCCGCCGCCGCCGCCACCACCGCCAGGTCCCCTAGAGGCGGCGGCCGTGCCCTGCGCCCCGCTGGCCCCGGCCCCCGGCCGCGGGAGACTCACCAGCGCCGTGGGCAGCATCGGGCAGCTGGCATCCAGGTAGGGCTGCGGCAGCATGTCGGCGCCCACCAGCTCCTTAAAGAAGCGCACGGACTCGGGCAGCAGGTCCCCCAGGAGACGCCAGTCGCCGGAGCCGTGCTTCTTCTCGTACTCCAGGTACTTGAAGCCCGAGGAGAGGCCGCGGCCGAAGTCCTTCATGCAGTCCTGGTACATCTGCTTGGCCACGCCGGAGGCGCTGGAGAAGACTGTGCCGGAGCCGCTGGGGTACTCGATGAAGAGCTTCAGCTCATAGTCCATACCCGGCTTGGAGACGGCGTCGAAGGCAAAGACGCGGCCCAGCAGGGCGTGATCCTTCTTGAAGCGCACCTCGTACGGGGTGCAGCCGGCCAGAGTAAGCAGCGTGTCCCGCACGATCTTGGGCTTGCTGGCCCACTCCTCGGCCCGGTTCCGCAAGCTCTCGCTGAGCTCGGCCAGCGCCTCCGCGTTGCGCTGCTTCTCCTTCAGCTCCCGCTCCTGGTCGCTGCTGGACACCGAGCCCGGCCGCTTGCCGCAGGCCTCAGACGACGAGCCACCGCCTCCCCCGGCGCCGCCGCCGCAGGTGCCCCCTTGTGAGGAGGCGGAGGGAGCCGCGGGACCCCCGGCGCCGCGGCTGCTCAGGCCCCCGTGCGGCGGGGGCAGCGCCACGCCGGAGGCGGCGGGGCCGTTCAGTAGGGTCTGCGGCAGCAGGTTGGGGGGCACATTCATCTGGGCGCCGGCGGCCCCCGGGGGCAGGCCAGACACCAGTCCCCCGTGCGCCCCGCGGCGAGAGGAGGAAGAGGAGGAGGAGGAGTTGGGGCTCTGCCGGTTCAGCTCCGGCGGCCCATCCTCAGGCGGCTTGGGGAAGCCATTGGGCCCCCCCAGCCCGTTGGGCAGGCGGGCGCCGTGGCCGCTGCCCAGGCTGCCCGGCGGCGGCGGGTACTCGAAGCGGCTGCGCTGCTCCGCCGCTGCGGCGCTGAGCCCGTAGCGGTCCAAGCTGGACTGGGTCAGCCCCGCCGAAGCTGCCTTGGAGGTGGCATCCACATGGTTGAGCTGCTGCTGGGCCGCCGCCGCCGCCGCCGCTTCTTTGGCGGAGAGCGTCACTGCCTTGACGCCGACCGGCGGCGGGGGGCCCGGGGAGCGGCCGTCCTGGAAGCAGCCGTGTGCCCGCTTCAGCTGCCGCGCCGTCTCGATCACGAACTCGATGCGGTCGGCACCCTCGTAATTAACGCAACCCCGGCAAACGGGCTCCGTGAAGTCCCAGATCATGGCCCAGGGCATGCGGGGCAGGTCGCACAGGTAGCACGACTGCCTCCGCGACGAGGACACCTGCGCGGCGGACATGGTGCTGCTGGCCGGGGAGCTGCTGCCGCCGCCGCCGGGGTAGGGGCTTGTTCAGTCTTCCCCCCCGGGCTGCAGAGGGCGGGGGGGGTGGCTCTCCGTACCTGATCCTGTTGCCCCTTTCAGCAGGGGGATCGCCCGCTTTTAGTTCGCTCCTGCTGCCAGAGACGGCTTCTTCTACCCAGTCCTGCCGCTGCTGCCCCGGTGGGGTGGGAACCGCTTCCACTGCTCCTCCGGGGGGCTGGGTGGGGGTCGCCTTCTAGCCGCTTCTGTTTCCCTGCACTCTCTGGCTCTCCGCTTGCTGCTGCTCCTCCTCCGGGAGGAGGTGGAGGTGCACGGAGGAAGATGGGGGGGGGTCACCTTCCACTCGCCACGGCTGCCTCGTGAGCTCGCAGTTTGCTACGTGCCGATCCACCGCCGTGAGCGAAAGAGGGGCACCCGCACGGAGCTGTCCGGTTCCGGCAGCGGCGGCTTCCCCGAGCGCCGGCGGAGCTGTAGCAGCCCGGGGGCGGCGGCAGCAGCGTGGTGAGCGGCGCCGCCTGCTCCTCACTCACATCCTCGCCGCTGCTCGCAGTCCAAGCGCGGGGTGCTGCGCGCCGCCGCGTGTGGCTGCGCGCCCCCTCCGCCGCGCCGCGCTCCCCCCGCGCCGCGCCGCCCCTCCCTTCGCCTCTCCGCGCTCCCGGCTCGGCTGCACC
>VXAU01001242.1:1761774-1788702 GCA_013399695.1 Formicarius rufipectus | reverse complement strand
TTTTTTTTTTTTCCCTTTCCCTGAGATGGTGAAATAAATGTTCTAGAGAAGGTTAACTCTTGAAGGACAAGAAGCACTGGTTTGGAAGGATAGGGTGAGCTCCTCCGAAGTGCTGGGAACAAGATTAACACATACCTGCCAACTGTGCCTATTTGGGGAGGACTGGCCCCAGGGTTGGCTTTTGGTTTTCTTTTTTTTCTTTTTTCTTTTTTTTTTTTTTCTTAAGGACAGGAGGGAAGGAAGGAGGGAAGACCTCCTTCTCCCCACTCAGTCCCTTCAGATTTGTCTTGCAGTTCAGGATCTCCCAACATAATTAAAAGGTCAACCCCTTCCTTCCCTTCGCTATCCCCACATACAGTTTTCAGATGCTGGTGGAAATTAATTAATTTACCACTGGATCTTGTAACATGCCCGGTGCCTTTATCTCTCATTAACATCAGTGGACAGCTAGCAGCATTGGATCCCCTTTGTGGACTCCATGTGTGGTTAATGTGAGTATAAAGAATGGACAGTGTGATGTAAGACTGCATGTTAAAGAGCAATCTTTGTGACTATGCAAGTCCTGAGAGTGAATCTTAGCTTGTCCTAGTTCCCAAGATTAAAATAAACACACGCTTGAGCTATGCACAGTTTGAGTGTGTGTATAAATGAGTGTGCACATCTGCTTCTGTAGTGGCATAGAGAAAAATATAGACAGCCAGTATTTTAGCCAGAATTGATACCATTTTCCCTATGTTGTCTTTTTTTTTTTTACATGTTATTTTTTTCCATCTCTGCTACAGCAATAGATTTGCATTCCCTAAAGAAATTTTGCTGCAGTCCAGTAAACTCAATTCTGTTTAACCAAGGCAAAGTCTGAGCGTGACATCATAGCGGGGAACAATGGAGTGCATCACTGCTCTCCCTGACCATGCAGCAACTTCAGGGCAGCATTTAAAAAGATCAGTGTGGGCATATATCTATGTTTTCAGGCATATATAAAATGCAATAAGCATTCAGATAGTGGCATAAAACAGGAAAGAAAAAGTGTTGGGAGAATTTTATTTATATACTCGAATGTTAGCAGTCTGAGAGCTTTGTGCAAAACCGGGGAAAAATCAACCACTCCCCAAGTGAACAAATCACCCCTTCCTTCTCTAAACATAGGTCTCTGCCTTTCAGAATTGTATAATTGTATCTTTCTAATCTATGTGAATGGTATCCCATTAAATGAACCATTAAAACTGAATAAACAGAATTTCAAACCAAATTCAACAGATAATCTGGTTAGTCACTTGATGGTTAACCTGTAGCTTTGTAAAATAAACACCGCCACTCTTAATTATTTTAGTTTCACTTCACTTTGATTTCACATATTTTTTTTACTGTATTCATTGTTTTAAAGAATTTTGGTTGTGAATGGGTTAATCAAAGGTTTGAATGAAGAAAGTAGTCATTTGAAAACCATACAAGGGAGAATGTTTAAGGCACACTATATTTGTGTATACACACATACATATACCCATACCTTTTACCTTTTCTGAATTCTCTTAATTTATGTTTTCGAACAAATGAAAGCATCTGTGATTCTGAGTTTTGTATCTGACATCAGATCCTGCTGGTTAAAACAATGTGCATATGAGAATCAAGATAAAAGCTACTTGTATATATTTGCAAAGTAATTTCAAAATTACAGACAAGGCTGCATTTCACAAGCCTTTGCACTGTAATGAGCTAGGCCAAAGGAAATATTTTTTTCCTGGCTGCTTGGGATTATTACTATTTTTTTTTCATTAAAAAAAAGAGTGAAGTTAACTGTAATTCTACTGTAATTTCTTGCCTATGGTTGTCATGGCAATTTGATAATTCTGGCTTGCTGTCTACACATTCTGTTTGTCTCACTGGATTTACTGATTATTCAGAAAACTCTTTTAAAAAACCCTCTCGTCTCTCCCCCTCTGCCCCCATTCTGTGGGCTTTTTTCATTCCTGTAGCACAGAGGAATATGTATTATTTTGCTACAAATCTACTAAGGTGAAACTGTTTGCTTCACTTACCTGAAAATGCAGATAATGAGATAAGCATACATACCATAGCTCTTTTTATACTACCTTCCACAGTGTATGACAGGGGATAGAGAGGAAATGTGGAAAGATAACTACATATAGATTTCTTGTAAAGTACTTGGATCTTAATCCTATAGATATTATTTAGGGTTTAACTGCTACATTTCTGACAGCAGAAACATGTATTTAACTGTTGTCTTTTCAAATATGACAGGTACATTTGTACCTAAAGCGAGACAGTTAGAATATATTCCCTCTATATGACAGCAGAGAAGCAATATTTTTATTCAGGGTTCAGGTGACAACTTATGGCAGAAGAAACAAACTGATCATGCTTTGAATGAACTGGTAAATCTCAAAGAAAAATGCACACAGCCAAGTAACATTTAGCTCGGGTGTGTAGTTACAAAAGGTTTATGTCATTGATGTGTGCATATTTTAAAAGTGCCCAGTGTTAGATTACGTCTACAAAAATATACACATACATATTATAGATGTATACATAATATATACGTATGAAGGTACATAAACTTGCTTTTTGGGGGGCAGTGGTTCTTCCCCAGACATTACATGATTTTGTGATAAAAGCATGGAGATACTGTATGTACCATGGTTACTTTAAATAATTTGCTTGAGTGCCTTATCCTTGTACATTTAGCCTCTACGTTCTTCAAGAAAGGGTATGTATTTTACTGTGATGGTCAATGCCTCATACAGCTACACTCCAAAATCATTAGGATCTCAAAGAATTATTTCAAGGCAAGTAATTCACCACCATTACTAGTCATAACTGAAACTATAGTCCAATTTATTACAATTTAGACCCAGTAATTTACACTATACCCTGTCTTTCCAATGTATCAATGGAATCTCTAATCCCCCTGTATTAAAAGTATCCGTATCAACTGAAAGTACTTGTATCAATGAAATGTACAAATTCTCTGTGGCCTCTTTTACTTACTTCTTTTTTCTCTTTCTTTTACTGGAAAGCACATTTGAGATTTCTTACCAAGTCCTTTTGATGGCAACATGCTGTGGAATCTGCTAAACTCAGTAAGCATTCCAGCTGTGACAGCCCCTCTGCCCCAACCTGTTGCCGTAATCTGGGACATCAGTGATATCATCTGACAGTCTGTGACATCGTCCTGTGAATCACATGATTAGCAAAGGTTGCTGTTGGTGTCACAGGTGGTATTTAGCATGTGACTGCAATGTTCACAAAATTTTAACTGTGAAACTGCTGCTAAAATAACCCCTTTTATCTATAAATTTATTTGGATCTTTTCTTCAACTGCATGAATCTTATTTTCTTCTGATTGATTTTTAAATTTCCATTCTCAGTAAAATAAAAATTATATATTTTATCCAATTTCTATGTAGGGTTATAAAGCAGAAATGATACATTGATACAAATGATACATGCTAAATCCCACATATCTTCCATTGCTACTCAGCTGAAGAAAAGGTTTCAGTAAATCGCGTGTAGGATATCTAGTGTTAAAATGTTCTTAAATTGACTTTAAACTCCTATTTATTTGTGTAATTCTACAATGTAGACACTACAGAAGCTCAATAGACCATATTATGCTTAGGAGAAAAATGATGGCCTCTCTCTTCTGGAAAGAAGACTGAGCAAGGCAATAGTCTATTTTACATTCTGCTAACACCTAATTGTTTTTACAAAACAAATCTAGTGGCATTTATTGTTTGAGCAATCATAAATATTTACAAATAAATTATAGTCTTTAAAGGAACATACATGCTGATGCTTTTTTCTTTTCTTAGAATGTTGTTTGTTTACGTATCTGCTAATTGTTAACATTCGGTAATCTGTAGTGATCTTACCTTTATTTGTGTAAATTAGTAGTCTTGCAACACAAATTATCAAGGCTTTGCCATGCAGCTGTAATAGGCTCAGCTATTTCTTTTAAAAAGTCAGTGTGCTCTAGTACATTTTTTTATTACTGTTATCTTTAGTTCTGTGAAGTCTTGGAACATTTCCCAGTTTGGATCTATAGAAAGTTTCTCGGGAAAATGTATAAGGAGCCTGTGTGCCGCTTTACTCTGTGTTGGCAGTGCCTATGTGCTTTTGGTGAGCTAGGTCTTTGAAGACCTAGCCCATGCTTGGAGTCCAGTCAGGCTGAAAAATTTAGCAATTGAGATATTTTACAATCCAGAATCTCTTTAAAACAAAGGTGTGGTTTAGCAGGACTGGCTGCTTCTGACCTCTTTCAGCTTCTTATTATTGCAGCTGCTATGATGTAAGGCTGAGTATGGTAGAGGTAAAGTAGCTGAGGCTCAGGGAGAAATGCTGAGAACAGCTGTTTTACTGTAAACATTAACAAGGGTTTGACTTCATTTGCAAGCTGGGAGCATTCACAGTTTCTGCACAAATAATACTTTGGGAATTTGTTCTAGATGTTCACAGCACAAAGAAAAAAAATTATCCCTTCCACACATTACTGCAGCTTTGAATGAATCAAATTCTCTGCAGAGAGATGCATCCCATTAAAATCAACAGGGAATTTTTCACATTAATACACAGCTTCACACAAACGATACAGACATACACACAGGAAAAGAAGCAATATTTATCTGCTTTAGCTATTTCTAAAGCTCCTATCACATTGGTATCTAAGTGCCAATTAGATACCAAAAATACTCTGTTGTAGCAGACACTGATGTCTGCTGATTATTATGGAGCTACAAACAGATTCCTATCCAAGAAGGCAGAGAGGGATTTGAGTGCTTTCCCCTTAGCTCAGTGCTGCAATTCATGGATGTTAGGAAATAAATTTCAGACCTCATTTCCTTCATTACATTCTCGAGGTTGCTTTATTCTGAAGCAAATGAAAAATTTAAGTCAGAGTGACCTTTGCAGGGAGCAGGGGACATTCACTGACATCACACACATCTGCCTATGCACACACAGACATACGGGCCAGATCCTCCAGACACTGAAAGCTGTTTTTTTGCCACATTATGAATGCAACGGAGTCTGCAAGGCAGCTCAGCCAGCTACTTGCGCATCAGTCAGTGGAGATACGACAAAACTTCAGCTGGTTTGCAGCCACTGCAGGGACTGCAATGGCTCTTCCTTTCCTGAGTCCTTGTGAAAGACATACAGTTTAGAAATGGCTGAACTGAGCCTATTTCTCATGGGTCCCTAGTTACCAGACTAGTTTCTTGGGTCGAGTAGTAGCCAGTGCAAAATTCAGTAGCTCTGCTGGTGTTACAGTTTACACAGGGGACCCACACTGGCAGGGAGACAGCCCCAGGATGATGCAAGGATGGCTTAAAGCCACATTTTCACCACCCTCTCTGAAACCTGCCAAGAACTGCTTGGGCAAAGCTTGGAGCCTGAGCAACGATCTCTGCTTACAGACTCCTTCTAGAAACTTCCCATATTAAATATAAAACTATATAAATCCTCACTATCTTCCCCATTTGTTATTATTATTATGGTTCACATAGTAAGTAGCATAAACTTTGGTCAGGTCTTTGATAAAAAACTGAAGCAAACTTGGAATCCAGAAAGGCTTGTTAAAATTCATCACTTCCAATGAAAATCTTAAAATTGTGCCTGTGCTGTTGGATGTGAAACCTGTCAAACGAGAAAGAAAATTAACCAACTGAATATCTGACCTTTTCAATGTTCCCAGGACATTATCCACAAATCTGGAAGTAGCACATTTAGTATATCTCTAAAATGTAAAGCTAGTTAACACTATTCTATTCTTAAATGGTTTGTGTTTATGCAGGGTAAGAGGAGGTTTTTGGTGTCTGTCCTGTGCTGTTAATCTATTGTGCAGTGAAACAGCTACTGTCTCCTCCTTCAGATCATGATATGACTTTTGGTTTGAGATGAAATAACATAAAACTCTGTCTACCTGGTACAGCTGTATGTAATGCTTCTCCTGCATTCCTGTATATAGTGGAAAATAAAAATGTTCTGAGTGCCATTTATTCCTGACATCTTCAAATCTCCAATTAAAATTTTACCATCCATATGTGATAAGGGAGGCTTTCAAATGCACCTGGTAACGTATCTCTGCTTTCATTCCTTCCCTCTGACAGGATTTAAGACCTCTGGAACTAAATCTGTTGTGAGTTACCTTTCCCTAGTCATAATTTTTATTGTATAAATGTTCAAAAAACTACCTAGTTGCCTAGATCTTGTAACCAAAACAGGGCCCTGTCCTCTTCCACTGCCCATGCCTATAATTTCTTCTCAAGCTGAATACTGAATGGGGCTAAAGCCAGCATGCTATTATGTTTGGAACCAGGTTTGATCCAGGAAAATGATACAAATGAACCTGGGAAATAAGCTGTAGCTTGAGAAAGTAATAAAGCATGTTACAGTGCTCATATGTAACTGGAGATGGAGGAGTTGCTTCCAGAACAGGGGCTGGAAAGGACATACTGGCACCTGTGTAATTTCTGAACCATTGAAGACAAATTCTTTCCTCTCTGTCTTGGCAAACCCAGAGATCAGATGAGATGCAGTGGCCTGGCCAAAAGAGAGACTGCTTTGGCACTACAGGAAACTCTTCTATAGCCAATTCTTCCTGTGCTAATAGCTCTTCTCACCATGTCAAAAACGCTCCCTGAAACACCAGTCCAAGGTCAGTTTCTACAATTTGATGAAACATCTGTCACCACCATTAGAACCATTCACGCAAAGAGTGTGATGAAACACCTCACATTACTGGCCCAGCAGAGCAACCCTGCGCTAGGCTGGCAGCACACATTCAGGTCGCTGTATCACGGCATGGTGATTCTGAGGGCACTGAATGCTCTTTCACAAAGTTGCCTGAGAAAACTAGGTCCAAATGTTTGAGTATTGTCTTGAAATTCCCCATTAAACATGCCTGTAAGTTGAAACATTTGGTCTTGTTGCCTGTTCCCATTTATTAATCACACCTAGAAACCTTCTTGTCTACAAACCTGTCAGACACACATAGCTGTCCATCAGAAAGCAAGTGAAACCAACAAACTTGGTAACTCACAACACTAGCCCACACTGGTTTTCCTCTGTTAAAAACAAGACTGTCAAGGTATTTAGAGATCTGAGACGGGCTGACCTCTAAACATACAATCCAACACTATTGACTCACAATACAAATTATAAATATTTTTTTTACAAATTTCACCCATTCCTTGATTTGTCAGAAACCCTCATTTCTTAAATAAGGCACTACATTTGAAAATCAGTCTGCCTCTTCTGGCCCTCCCTGCTGTCCTGTAACTCGTCACCACCATAGCCCACTTAGCAATGTCCTTCAATCAGTGAGATGCTCCTGGTCATAAGAATTGCACATACATTCCTTCCTAGCGCTCCCTACCAGAATGCTGAACAAGTCAAGTTTAAAAAAATCACTACAAAACTGTGGAAGTTCAGGTCAGAAACTGAACTCCCAAAAGCTCAATCATATTGAAAATGTTCTGGTTTAAAAACAAAAATAAACAAAACAACAATAACAAAAAAACCTGAACAAAACAAAACCAAAATAAAAGCAAACAAACCCCCAAACCACACCTCCCCCCCCCCAAAACAGAAAACCAAAACCACAATAGAGGGGGAAAGATTTCTGTGATTTTCCTCAAGCATTTTCCAAGTTAGCTTTTCTTCAAATATAATCCAAAACTTCATATGGAAGGTGTGTGTTTATTCCAGTCCAGGCAGTCCTTTGGGGAAATTCATAAAACTGAATCAAACATTTTTGATTAGAAAAACAACTCCAGTCTAACTTGTTATCTGAAAATAGACGTAGTCAAGCTTCTGTAATGGGAAAATGGCTGCATTCTCTAGCAGGGCAAAACAAAAAATGTACCCTAGTTAAAGTCTGACCTGATTTTTGAAACTTTTAATTTTAAAGCTATTTGGAAGAGCCAAAGGAATAATGGAGCACTTGTAAGAAGGAATAAAGAAACCCCACCAGTGTCGAATACACTGAGAAGGGAAATATGATGGTGAAAGTGGATCTCTAAAATAGACTCTTGAGGTGACAGCCTGAAGATCAGGTCCCATATGGGAATTAGTTACCCAGAACTTCAACCCTGCAGTGCCAAAGTGAAAGGTATTGGTTTCCTAGAAGAGAGTTCAGAACCTCTTGTTCTGTGTTCAGATTTCCTATATAGAGCATGGGAAAAATTAGGCACCTCTGAGTATTGTGTCCAAAACATCTGTTTCTGCATTTTATCCAGTGACTATTTATATGAAATATTTAAGTAACAGCCCTGAAAGCTGAGAAGGGAATCTAAGCCTTTCTCTGCCAGATGGGTGTCTTAACCAGTACAGTCATGCTTTCTCTGCACTCTGACTCCCCTTTTTCTCTCTGGTCCAATGAACTTAAATTACTTTCTGCAGCATGGCACAGTTTCAATAGGAAGGGTGGAGAGTGCCTGCGTTCAAAACAGCTTGCAGTCTGGTGGTCAGGCTGCTCTCCTGGGACGTGTGAGTTGGAGTCTCCTCACGCACGGAACATTCCTGTGCTCACAGACAGGAAACAGTGAGGGTGCACTTAAGAACTTACCTTTTTTTTTTTTTTTTTTCTTTTTTTTTCTTTGTAATCTCTAGCTGCTATTATACAGATAATAAAAGGAAATATTTAACAATAACCATGAGAATTACCGACACATATAGACACCTTTAATCTTTGAGATTCCAAAGCAAACAATGGGTTATGCTGAAGCAAGTTTGCCCTTTGGACCTAGCAGAAGCACCCAAGAATGCAGAAATGGGCTTTGCTGTACTTCTTAAAATGTTGTAATGCATGTTTTTTGTGAGCTAGATCAATTCTGTAGCCTGAGTCAGAAGAAAATTCTGCTTACACAGTATCCTATTCTGTCCACTACGTGGAGAGTCACTAACAACATTTCAGCTTTAACCTCCTTCAGCTCCTTCTGCTTTTCTAGAGCAAACGTACAACAGTTGTATTTAAGCACTATGCAGGACCTCAGAGGGGTAAGTCATATCCAGAGGTAGGTACATTTGAGTCACATTGTTTCCTCTCAGTTGTATCATCTCCTGGGTCATCATGCAAGCCACACTGCACAAGCTTACGCTAGGAGATGAAGAAAACTTTTTCCTGTTACTGAAAGTGCAAGGAAGAGCTTGAAGGAACCAGAAAATAACCCATGTTGGATTTTGGCAAAGACAGTAAGAATAAATAACCTGACTTTGATCAGCATACCACAGCATCTACCATGACTACAACTATGGCTAGTTGCCTGCCAGGTTGTTGGTTTCACATGGATTTGACACCTTTGCAGGTTGGTCCACTTCGAATCTACTTTAATTCTTACTCTATTTAAACTATAGGAGTTTAGAAAAAGTTTTAGAAAAAGAGGATAAATTTCTGTCTTCCCAGCACAGCTCCTGCTGGCAGAGCTCCACATATCTCATAGAACAGTAGGAAGGGAACTTTCCAGAACATGGATGCCTCTTCTTTCAGCCAAACCCACACTTGCAGCTCAGATAATGACAGCCAGTCAGTCCCAGGCTGTGTCTGTGCTGCAACCAGCCAGCAGACCTAGCAGTGCAGATCCTATTTCCAGGGCTACTCCATCATCCCTCCAGCTCCTGCACTTATATGAGATGCACTTATAATGGCCCCATGCTGTGCCTCCATTTGAGTCAGCCTTTCTGTGCCAATTGCTGTGTGTTAGCAGACCTTGTATACTGAAGGAACATGAGCCAAACCTGTCTCAGTTTCTAGTCTTTTGACTCAGGAAGTTTATGCAATGCAGGAAGTTATGGTTTCCCAAGTCCTTTCCATAAATAGCATATTTGGCGAGAGTTTGGCTGCTCTATGACCAATTGGATCCTGGGAAGTTAGAATATAAATTTCTGTATTTAAATGTTTTGCTGAATAAGGGCTTAAGTAAGATGTATTTAAAGACAAAAAAGTTTATAAAATTATGGATTCAGAACCTTTGTGCATACCTTAAAAATGAAGAAGTAATGATATTTTTCTAATAGCTTCATCAACATTCTACATCAATGCCTTCCTTTTCCTATTTAGAGTATATAAAACTTGTAAAATGTGTGCTTTTTCTTTAGGGTTCGCTGTAATTCTTGCTTTTGTATTTTTTTTGCCATACAAATGTATGTGGCTTTCAATTTTATGCATTAAGGGTGACCAGTTTTGGCTATGATAAAGAGGGACCTACTTTAAAAAACTTCCCTTTGCCAGCAAAAAATCTCTAGCACAGGGCAGGGGATAAAAAGGAATGTCACCTATTCTTTGTCAGCCAAGATTACATCCTAAAACCATAGCATGTGTTCTTTTTGCCCAATTCACATGAATTCACATTGCTCTATCTTATTATGCCATTAAAGATTTTGAGTAATGAGATGTTGAATACAACTCAGGTTTTCTCTCACAAGCAAACACACAGGCACACACATACACAGTAATATATTCTCATCACCTGTAATGAGTCTTTATCATAACATTTTCACCTTGAAAAAAAGTAGTAGAAATATACAACACACTGAGGCTATTTTAACTTATAATTTATTTTTCTCTTCTTCCATTGCCAATGGCTACACTGGGAAAAGACATATTCTAATTACATCTTTGTTAGGCATGTCATTTTGTATACCTGGGTCTTGTGACAGGGGCTGTACACACTATTCCAATCTGAGGACCTTTTGAGAAGAAAGTTGTGCCCACACTCCCTGAGCATATGTGGAATGAGAAGGTAAGAACAACAGCACAAGAGCTACCCTTCTGGTTCTGCCTCCCAGTAACACCAATCTCTGTAGCATGTGTTCCACTTTAACTCACTGGCCTCATGCATAGCCTGTGAGTATTCAAACAGGATATCAGCCAACATTGTCCATCAGCTTCTGCTTTGCAACTTTAACATATACACACAATGACTCTCACTGCAACTTCTGCTGCTGCTGCTGCTGCTATTGGTTTGGATGGGACCAGACTTTGAAGAACTAACAGACGTAGTAGGATGGGACACAAGGGTCCTCAATGACTAGAGTTTGGGGCTGCAGGCTTCTCCCTCACCCTAGACAAATGGAGACTATTCTGTTTAGAACAGAACATCTCTGCAATGTATCACCAGTTTACTCCTGTGGCAGAGCCAATCAAATACAGATCTTTTCTCCAGCAAATACTGGAAGAGAGAGGAAGATGAGATGCAATAGGAGGACTGCTTCGTATTCTACAGAGGGAGGATAAGCAGTGACTCCACCACTTTAGATAAAGAATCACTCTGTGCAAACAATTGGAGTCTACCCAGCAGCACAATGGGCTTTATCCTCACATCCATAAGCACTGTGATCTGCTCACAAAGCCTGGACATTCCTGACTCCTGCAACCAACTTTGCAGTGATAAAAAAGATAATCATCAGCTGGCCAGCTCAGACATGCTCAGGTCCACCATACCCGAATTGTGTGGACCACTGTTTCCCTGAGATCATAAGGCAGTTTCATGGAAAGTATGCTCAGAGGGGAAGGGTCCAAGGGATCAGGTACTTGTGCTTGGCACAGAAGGCCTTTGACAAAGTTATTCAGAATAGATTTCACTTACTGACCTACAGAACCTTGCTGAATACAAGGAAGAATACAAGGACATAACGACATAGTGTACCCGCTGAACATGAGATTCCTGTATTTTCTTCATTAGGATATTGATTACAGTTTGATCAGTGCTATATATTTTGTGCTCTCCTGGTCATGCTGTCCTACCAGACAGGGAGGCAAACATGAGTATTTCATGAAGTACTGAACTCCTGATGGGTAGATGATAAATGAGCTTTCAATCCACTTATCAAGTGATTCTAGCTTCTTCATGGGGAGACAAGTCTGAGAAACCATCAGAGTTTATTTTGCAACAGAACTCACAGCATGCTCAGAAAGTGCAAACATGGGTAAATGGCCACTACCAGTGCTCATTTCTCTCTTTTCATCCCTTGTGTTCCCTTATGACCCAGTCCTTTAGCCCCTCATGACTGACTTCTTACTCCCCAGGAATGTCCACAGGCTTTAGCCCCTAAAAGGAAGCCAAAGGCTAGTTAGTGTGGTTTTCCAGTCACTGGGTTATGTGCATTTGGTAGGAGCTCCCTCCTACTCTGCTAGAAAGGCTTCCATCCTATCAACAGACTGCTCCTCTGGCACTGTAGGGAGTCTCCCTCGACACAGGTTGCTTAGTTCAGCACAAACACAAAGGCCCAGGAAGGTGAGTGGAACATAACATAAAGTGCCAGCACTTCAAAGTTCTGCAAAATGTAAAAGGACACATTATTGTAGTGCACTATTCATTTTACAAATGGCTCATTACTTCCCAAAAAAAGCCCAAATAGAGCAATAAACTATTTATTCTCATCACACAAAGTAATAGAGGATTTGGGCACTAATAAGTATATAGCAGAAGGTTTGAGAGTCATGTGGAGACATATTAACATGATGAAAAAGGACAAGAAATAACTTTACATTTTTCTATTTCTTCTATAAATTCCTGCTTCTCACTGTCTACCAGCAAGATGCCAAGGTTGAGGGGGAAGCATCTGGACTAGCACGACCAAAATGCTTGTCAGGGTTTTTCTGGAGACCTGAAACTTGATAATGTCTAGCACAGGCTGAATCTATACTGTTTGCCTATAAACCAAAGCAAGTTTTTCCTGCCCCAAGAGCTATTTAGACCCCCCCTTAGGTAGAAAACCTCAACAGAAATTAAGCTTGTAGTTTGTAAGGATGGATGAGGGATGAGGATATCAGCATGAAACAGGGATGCATGATACACGGATACAAACAAAATAGAACAGGGCATCTCTAGTTTTAGCGTAGTCAGATAAACTGCTCTTGCCTGAATGTCTTTGATTAAGCCCTGAACTTCTCAAAAATATCAATAAATGTGCAGATTTTCCTCTTCAAATGACCGTCACATTAACTGGCAGATCATCAGTTTCTGATTGAAATAGTCCAGTGTTGATACAATTAGAAAATCAATTATATTTCTAATTAGTGGGAATATATGCCAAGTACATTAAATTAGAACTTCTGATCTAAGACAGAATGGAAGTTAGTATTTTGTTTGAAATTCAGAACTTTTGAAAATCTCACCTAAGAAGGGTAATAATACTGTGTACTGCAACAGAGATTCCAATTAGATTTTTACAGTATAAAGGAGATACCACTATATCTATTTTTAAAATTCAGTTATTTTAGTGTCTTTGAATAAATTGACAATAAAACACTTAATGATCAACAGCACTACATAAATGCTAGTTAACTACAGAAGACAGAAACTGATGGAAATTGCAAGATAAAATGATTCAATTTTACATTTGGCATATGTGTGTTTTTTCCCAGCCAATACCAAAATAAGTAAATTGTTTTGTTATGGGCCTATGTTTCATGCAAAGTTCTTCACAACTGTCACAGTTTGTAGTGACTAAAAATGCTGAAAGGAGATGATGGAGATACATTTTTGTGTTCTGAATGCCCTTGCTAACAAATCTATTGTACTGAATCCAAAAGCCCTTTAAAATATAATTTTTCAACAATTAGTCTGTTTAGCTTTTTTATTGATTTCCCTAAATATTGGTAGCTAAACAAAGCTGACTTGTGTCAGGGTTGTTTCTAATCAGCTGTGCTTTCTGAGTCCCTTATATCTATCTACATGTATCCTCCTTATTAAATTCTCAGATCTTACTGGTAAAATTTTGCATTCATCAAGAGTTGGTATAACAGAGTGTTAGTTACCTAATACTTGATGTTATAAGGCTTTGGTTTAGTTGCTTGTAGCTGTCAAACTTTAATAATTTGAATTTAAATTTTCTGTGTTGTCTGCTTCAGGCTGATATATTTTACAATGTCAGCATAGATGTGTCAGTCTTTTCTGATTACTAACTTACATAAAATGGTACTGTTTTGTCAATGCTAAAAAATTCTTACACTTTTTTTCAGGAGGTTGGGTACCTTGATGCTTCAGAATGACAGACTAAATACCAGAGTAGCCCTGCTAGAGAGAAGGTTTTCTATGTTCCCTATGTAATTTGTCCTGGTAAGGTGGAAAACAACCTGACTTAATAATGTCTACAATGGCTAGCTGTGTACACTCAGTACCTATTAGAGGTTAGTATCTAAATGTATTGATAATTTCAATCACACTGACCAGCTACTAAAGGCTGGGCTGAGCTGACCTGATCTGACGGGGAGTTCTTTTTCCAGGAACAGGAGACAGACTTAAGAGTTAGAGCAGAGGGGCTGTAGGCATTAGGCACATACAGTACCAACACATACCAGTACCAATCCCATTGTTCCTCAGTTGTCAGAAAATAGCCATGAAATCCCTTTTTAAAGTGCTTATCTCATTTTGCCTTTAGAGGCTGGTTCTCATAAAGGATAGCTGCTTGTTGTTAAGGTCAGTTACCTCAAATGTTGAGGTCTGCACAAGTGTATCTAAGTTCTAGCTCTATTAATGATCCATATGAGACTTAATGTAGTTCCACATGATAGAATTAACACAGGAAATTACACACAAAGATATATTAAAAGAATATTATGGCTGCAAAGTCAAACACTTCAAAATTTAAAATGCTAAAATTCACACTGCCATAAAATCTTGATTCATTCTTTTCTTCTTATTCACATAGAGCACAAGATGCGCAACATGGTTAAAACTGTGGGTACAATCCGTCCCAGGAAACCAAGTGCATTATTTACTTTGTATTTAGCAGAGGATGTGTACTTAATTGTTGCACTGAACAGGACTGCACCCTAAAAATAAGTACAATTATATTGATGTTTTATCAGCCATTCATATTCTGTTTAAATATTTTGAAAAATAAAACCTTGTTTTGTGATACAAATCTCATCATCAAAGGTGTTTCATGATGAGTGAATTTAGGCCTTTTCCTTGTCTGTTTATCTCAAAGAGATAGAAAACTACTTCATATTTCTAGGAGTGTTAGACTGGTACGCCCTGCTCAACACTCCTGATAATAGGGTTAGCATAACTAACACCATTTTATAAGGCAAAGTCATTCTCTGTGACAGAGTGACTCATGTATGAGTTCCCTTTCCCCTCATGAAGGGCCTGTGAACAAAGTACAAAAAACAAACAGATTCCTTTTTCCCCTCCCTGCCAGTGTCAAGATTCCTGGCACCAGACTGACTACTTCCTTCTTTACTGGCCTGGACAGTCCCAGGCAGCCGGCCAACAACAGTCCCTGTTGATGACCCCATCACAGCACAGGGAAACCTCACAGCACACAGACCACTCTCTACAAAATCAGTTACAGGTCCTAAGTGGGGAACTTGAACCAGAACTGCTGATGAACAGTGAGACCCATGACCTCCCCATGATCAGGGACACCTCCACCATCGTTTGCTACCTCAGAGGATTGAGTAAGTGACATGGATCCTTTATATGAATTTTGAGTCTAGATTACGATGGTTCTATTGATACAGCAAAATGTGTATTAAGATCTGATCTGATCTTCAGAGGGTCTAGGTGATTAGAAATCATAAGTTGTATTATAAATTCTATGTTAAGCTATTTATAAATTGTACTACATTGATTCTGCTTATAGAAGTCCTGTGCAATTCCAATAACAAATTCTGTGCTATACTAGTCATAATATTCTTTCAAGAAAAGTTTTAATTGTAACTACAACTTAGTGCTGTCATTACTCTGACAAGGGTCCCTAAAAGAATCATCTCTGTCCCCTTAGTGTCAGGTGACAGCATTTTAGTCCCATCAAAATTAGTAATAAATTACAATGATTGCTATGTAAACAATCACCTTCATCCCCAAACAGAAGCTGGACTGTGAAATAAACCATAAATTCACAATAGAAAAAAAGTGCAGATGCTAGGTTATATATACACTACCTACACAGCAGCTTAAACCCAGGAAATTTCAGTTCTGACATGTAATGACTTGGGCTTCATTTCCACCATTCTTGGTGTCACTTCTCCATGATGGAATTATAGCTTTCACTTACAGTGGTGATTATTGATTTACATAAGTCTGCATGCAAATAATTATACTGATAATTCTGGCATATACATGACTGATGAACATTAACACTCGGCACTTCCTGAAGCTTGGAAATGTTTTTCTGTTAGTGACATTACATTTGATCTTGAATTGGTCATCTGAAGTTTGACTCCATAATTTCTTCCATGTTGCTTGTATCTGACTCACTGTTGAAGAGAGTAGCTGTTCATTGATTATTCCAGTACATTTTCCAAGATCAAGATCCTGGGTTCCTCTTCTGATAAAACAGGCAGTTTTTTAAATAACCCACTGCATTATAATAAAAATATACATACCAAAACAGCTCATTTTAGTTGCCTGATCCTCAAGGATTTGGTACCTTACCTTTCTGTACTGTACCAGAAGAAAATTAAATGCCCCAATGAGAATCTCAAAAAGGATTAATGGTGAGCTGCACAGAGATGACTAACAGGAGAGAACTGTGAAATGCTGTTGAACTCAGGGCTCCCATCTTCAAGGTGAGAACTCGGAGTACCAGGTTAGCAAGTCCTGGCCTTTCTTGTCTGCCTTTCTTCTTGAACCATAAATCTTGTGCTCCTTTTAGCACAAAGGAATAGAGCCAATAGGAAGAAAAATACTGCCCTACTTCAACCAGTTTGTTAACTGTAAGGGCAGGCTCCCAGGGAGGAAGAAGATGGTATACTTGAACCTTCTTAATCAAACCAAACTCAAGACCCCAAAGATTTCATTGATAAGTGCTCTCACCACTGGCTTAGAGGGTAGGACAAGACCTCCAGCACAAGGTAAGGTACCTTCCATATAAAAGGTGACCCCTACAACCGCATTTTAAGAAGAAATTAGTTATGATTACTCATGTAATTTTCAGTCCTAAAACTATTGTGTAGTATAGTAATCCATTGTTAAACAGTCACAATATTCCTAACCAGAAGTGGCAGTGTTTTAGCCATGAACAAGCAACCACATGGGATAAATATACCTGGGAAAGGGGGAGAGTTTCTGATTAACTATGAAATATTTTTCTATCATCAGAATTAATGACAACAGGAAAAGGTAGTACTTTTTACCCATAGTTTCATGTATTGCCAAAACAAAACAGATAAATCATAATAATAAATGTCCCTAACTCCCTTGTTCTTTCCCCCGTGTGCAAATGCAGACATTTACAATGGACTTAGCTTTACAATCTTGATGGGGAGCCATCTGCCCAAGCAGAAAATAAGAGAATTAGCAGCAATGTGGATTTTTACTTGTGCTATGATGCTTTTCATATTAAAGTCACAAGCTTTCTCTTAAAAGAGTCCATAATAAATTCAACAGGTAACTTGTATTTGAGGTTTGGCTTCTTCCCTTGTGACTATCTTTAACAGATACTTGCTTTTAAATTAACCAAGGGAATGACTAATAGAGAGGCAGATACTTTATATAACTTTTTTGAATTTGAAAAGGCAGTAATTTTTTTTTCTTTCACTTTTTTTTCCATTTCACTTGCACTCTCTCTTCTATGAGCCATAATAATCAGAGAAGTGGTTTGAGAGCTGTTGCATACAGACAGCCTCCCTCAGTACCTGCCCTGCATACTAACTAAGTGCTTCCAGTCTGCAGGCTGGGACATGGATTCAGTCTCTTGAGTCAGCCCATGAAAATGAAAAGCTACAAACCTCACTCAGCAGAATGGAAAGCATAAGGTTGCTGGGATATTGTATTGTGCAAGTTACATTCATGAATACAGTGAAAAGGACTGAAAGAATCTGCTGTGATAAAAAATGCAGTGGATGAGGGGGATTTCTTAGAAGAGCTGGGTATGGATCTGAATTCCAGCTACTGATACACTTTCATGTCATCTGCAATATCTGCCATCTCATTGTTCACTCCCCCTTTTATAAGTAACTGCTCAATATATTACATGTGATAGCAGTACTTAATATTGTACCTTGTGGCACCTCACTATTAACCTTTTGTCATGTGGAAAATCTAACAGTTCTGCCTTTTCATCTGCATCTAATTCATAAAAGTATTACCTCATATCTGTGATTTTAGTAGCTTTAATAGCTTAGTCTGAAGCTTTGCCTGTGAGATTAATGATTAGTGAAGGTATAACTCCTCTGCCCTATAGTATCCCTTCCTACCCTGAACCAGCAGAGATCCAATGGGAAAACTGAAAATGTTGGGCAGCAAGGAGTTTCCTGTGCGATTTCTGTGCAAAGAAGCTTGGACTAGGTGAAGTTAAGGCTGATGGTTGGGACGAGTGGAGAATGCAGACAGGGAGAGGTGAGGCACATACTCTATTACTTGGTTATTGAAGACTGAGTTTGCTTTGTGATTCAGAAGCTAAGAAGAAGGAGTGAGAGATCTTGGTTATTTACATTTTGTTTCAGTTGCGTCTATCTCTTGCTTCTGGAAAATAAGCTGTAGCTTCTCTGATTTGCAAGTAGAAACAAATTGGGAATCAACTATTCTCTTGAAGAAAAAGATGACATTTTTTTTCCTTCCAGCAAGGAATGTGGAAGAGCTCTGTTAATGTGTATGTTTACCACAGATCCAGAAGACATACATCTCTTTTGATGAACTACTGACAAACCAGAGCTAGGATAGAAACCTCCTCTCACCTCTCCTTAGAAGACACCATCAATGTCACAATTTCTAGAGAATCTTCTGAATGTGAATCTGGCAAGTGGACTGCCCGGGAACCAGAGATGCCATCTGGATAAGCCTATTCTGATGATGCTTTATTCCTAAAGCCCAGTATTAGATGTCCTTAATTTTTTTCCTTTAAAAGGAAAAAACTCTGCAAGAATGAGCACATTTCACCATGAAACTGATGCTATAAGAATATTTGCCTCACGCACAAAGGATCATTATAGCCTAGCTGCCAGAAAGAGGAGCTGGTAAAAGTAAATGGTAGACCATAGTATACTGATTGCAAAGTTATCTCTGTGTTAGCATTTTTGTCCTGAGAAACATGGAAGTTCAAAAACAGTTCATTACCCTTTAAAGGTAAGGGACGTAGACAGAGCAATAGCCCCCTTGGCTTAACTGAGAGCTTCTGCATCTGCTCAACACCAAAAACGAACTGTAACAGAGATGGCAAAGCAGACAAATATCCATTGAGAACTACAAGGGCATTTCCAGAGTGTACAGAAATGCAATTAGAAAAGCAAAATCTCAGCTCAAATTGAAATTTTCCAGAAATGTTAAAAACCACAAGAAAGGCTTCTTCAGGTATGTAAACAAGTAAAAAGAGAAATAAAATATTGGCCCACCATTAAATAGGAGAGATGAATTAGTCACCAACAACACTAAAAAGGAAGAGGTTGCCGATGCTTTCTTCACTGCTATCTTTACCAGCACTGTTGGGGCTCAGGCCTTGGGAACAAAAATCCAAGTTGATGCAAACACAAACCTACCATCAGTGAAGGAAGACTTAGTACATCCACTATTATAGGAGCTTGACCCCGAGAAATTGATTGACCCCAACAGTATCCGCTCAAGAATAAGAGAGCTTGCTGACACTGTTGTGAGGCTGTTCTCCATAATCCCTGAGAAGTTATGGAGACTGGGGAACATCCCAGAAGACTGCAAGAAGGCTACTGTCACCCTCATCTACAAGAAGGGTTTAAAGGAGGATCCAGGAAATTTTAAGCCCATCAGCCTTACTTTTGTCCCTGTCAAAGTTGTAAAACAAATTCTCCTGGGGGCTATCAAAACGAGATGAAACGTGATTGGAAAAGCCAGCATGGGTTCACCAAGGACAAGTCAAGACTGGAAAACCTGATCACCCTCAACAACAAAGGAACCTGCTTAGTTGATGTGGGGTGAGTGGTGGATATTGTCTACCTGGATTTCTCCAAGGTTTTTGGTATGGTTTCCCAAAGACCTCTCCTAGAGAAATTGATCAGATCTGTGTGGTGGGTGGGGAACTGGCTGACATGCAGCACCTAGAGGGTAGTGGTTAATAGCACCTTTTGAAATCATTAACCTGTCACAAGTGGGTTCCCCTGGGATCAGTATTGGGCCCAACACTGTTTCATATCTCCGTAAGTGATCTCAAAGTTGGGATCAAGTGTACTCTGACGAAGTTTGCCACAGAAGTTGGGCTCTACTGGGCTGCAGAGAAGCTCTGTCAAAGTGGACCTGGGAGCCCTGGTGGACAAGCAGCTCAATCTGAGTGAACAGTGTGTTGCTGCAGAACAGAAAGCCAACAGGATGCTGGGTTGCGAGGCAACAAGGGCATCATCAGCAGAGTTAAAGAAGTCATTATCCCATTCTACTCAATGCTTGTCTGGACACACTTGCAATACTGTGTTTAGTTTCGGTCCCTGCTATACAAAAGAACCTGCGGACAGGCTGGAGAGGGTCCAGAGAAGGGCCACAAAGATGATGAAAGGACTGGGAAGTCAGCAACATGAGGAAAGACTAAGAGAACAGAGTTTGTTCAGCCTTGAGAAAAGAAGGCTTAGGGGAGACCTCATCACCACATTCTGGTATTTAAAGTGTGGCTGCAAAGAAGATGCAGTCTCCTTTTTCACGAGGTTCTATGGAGAAGACGAGGGTTAGTGGATACAATTTAATGCTGGGGAGATTCCTCTAAGACATAAGAGGAAAATTTTTCACAATGAGAACAATCAATCTTTGGAATAATCTCCCCAGGGAAGTGATGGATTTCCTAGCACTGGACAGTTTAAAATTCAGCTAAACAGAGTGCTGGACCATCTTGTCTAGACCATCCTTTTGCCAAGAAAGGTTGGACTAGATGATCTTCGAGGTCCCCTTCCAATCTAGTATTCTATGATTCTGTGATTTAAGAGTTGTTCTGGGTTGTTTGTTTTTTTTACTGGAAACCAATCATGATCTTTGGAGCAGGCTAAAAGAAGAACACCTCCATCAATGTATATTTGGTCAGTACTGGATCAAGTCTTTCATGTGTTGATGGAAAATAGCACTAAGTCTGAACTTCAGATGCTTATTTTGTACTTAAAACTCCCTTGCTCTTGTACAGATCATATCCAAAGTGCGTATCTTTCTTCAGTATACAATTAACAAAGTAATATAACCTGTGTATTATGTTGTGGACATAGCTTGATCTTACATCTACACTACATTTTAGAAGCTGTCCATACACATGGAGCCGTTTTGAGATCCCAGGTGTTCTCTGTCAAGGGAAGAACCTGAAATAGGGCAACAGAAAGTCTTAATTTGATGATGATTCTTCAAATAATAAGTTTCCCTGAAGGCATGAACTACCTTGCTGTAAAAATGATCTCTTATAAGTAGGTTCTCTAGATATCCAATGCACCTGCAGACATTAACTAAGATAAAACCATTGCCAAACATTTAATCATAGCCTAAGGACTAATGAAGATCTGAAGGATTGCAATTTGAAAGTCAATGGACACAGCCCACCAAGAACACTATGTACTTTCTTGTCTTAGTGAGACATAGACAAAAATGATTCAAAGGCCTAGAGAACCAATTTCATCCAGCATGTTGAAAGGATAGATTACTGCCCTCTAGTAAAGCATGCCAAATTTCCTTCTACTGAGGTATTTGTCCTAATTGCTGAGATTCAAATCCTGTATATATATTGTGCGTGCCTGTGTTTGGAAAAAGAATACAGAAATTTAAACTCTTCCCTTACAATGTCTTCTATGATTCACATTTTCACAATGGCTAAATTTTACTCTTCAAGGCTTTTCTCATGAACAGGATACCAGAAGCAAAAAGGGACAAGACTTTGCTTCTGGTTTTGGTCAGAATCATCTCTCTTTTGAGCATTTCAAACCAAATGACCCATAGTAAAGGCAAGACAAAGAATCATCATAAGGAGAGAAATAAAACCATCTCCTCTCTGGATTTAGATCTCTCATTCATATTCATAAATATATTCAACTTTGTCTTTAACTTTGGATATCAGGGGCAATTTTCATTTCTTTATTTTTGAAGGGAGCAGAAGATGGAAAGTGGCAAGGGGGGTGTTGTTTTTTGTATTCTTCCTAGATTAGGACTGGAAGATTCTTGTGGTCTTTGCAAGTAGCCAGTTCCTGAAAGATAACTGCTAACTACTGTCACTCCCAGAACCCAAAAGATTTCCTGCAAAAGTGAAGTTTGATTCAAGCCCTGAAAACAAGCTATGAACTCTGTGACTTTCAGCTCTTCCCAAAACTTGCCTGCCTTGAGCTGAAGAGATCTCAGTGAAACCAGTTTCTCAGATGAACATAAAAGGAATTCTTATCTATTTCATTTCCTATACTAGCCCAGTCTTATTACTGAGATATGGCTCAGTAATTTCTTCTGAGAGAAACCACCATGCCCAAAGACTGTCAGCAGTACAAAATATCAAAGGAACCTTGAGGAAATGTTTGGACACCTCCTTAGCTTTCCTTGAACAATTCCAGATACTTCTGAAATCAAGAGCCAGCCACGAACCACAGTGAGTGTGTGTCTGACCATAACTGCTCAATACTTGGCAGCTACAAAGTATTGAAAGAGCCAAAGAACAAACTTTTCCTCCAAACATGTCCAATTGTTTGGACACTGTCTCTCGGGGCTGATGACACTTCTCTCAGCTTTAAACTTGCAGTCTTGCAGACAAAACCACAACAGAATAGGGTAGGATGCAGGAAATAAATCAGATGCCACCCTTCTCTGGAAATTTTTTCTGCAGCTCTTTGGCAACATTTTTAGCCTTGTGGACCGGAAGGTGGTTAGACTGAGCAATTCAGGATACAGGGAAAGGAACAAATTTTATCACTGGAATTGCTATGCATTCCTTCCCTTCTCCCACACAGTTTAATATCTATTATCTCTCCTTTAGGGGTTTTTTTAATTGTCTCTGAAAAAGCTACATGAATGGTTGGATGAGGAGACAGTACTGGATGATATGTGTGCCACCACATTATGATGAATCTTTAATGAATGAAATCTTTAATGAATCTTTAATGTTTAGAATATGAACTAAGATTCCTATTAACATTTTCTTTCCCAAAGTAGTGGTGTGCCTAGTTCTCCCAGAAGTTCTTCCTTTTGTTTGTTTTCTATTTAAAGAAGGTTTGATGCAGGCAACCACAGCAATCCTCAATTTGCAGAATGCTCCATGAGCCAGTGACCAGAAAGTAGTGCCTTAAACAAATCAAAACTAGGAAAAGTCTTTGTCTAAGAGGAATTCTGGACCTGCCACTTTCCAAAAGTTACTCTGTGTGCTGTGACACAAACAAAAGCTACACTCACTCTCTATGCTATTTTTTTCTTTCCCACAGATCTCTTTTTTTTTTTTAATTGATAAAGTAAACCAATGAACAAACAAACTCAAGACCAACATCTGGTACCAGCAATTCAATGACACCTAGGTAATTCTGTCTACTCTCTCACTTTATTTTTTAGAAGAGACACTTAATACCACCTTTTAAGGCTTTATACAGAAAGACTAAACTTAAGTATACACACCTGGTGGACAAAATAAAGACTTTGGTTTGCTGCTTTTTTCATCTTATCAGCACTCCTTCCCCCCTCTTTCTGTAGCTCAGAAAAAAAAAAAAAGAAGGTAAGTATACCTGGCTATAAGTGGACTTGCAAGGCATGTCACAAGTCTGTCTGAAAATCACCTGCACAAGTACTCCCCTGAAAGAGGGTGATGTCCGAATTTCTATGCACTGACAGGTATAGAAAAAAAAGTTTCTTGCCAGAGGGATGGGTGATGGATGAGTGGAATCTTAGCACCAACAGCCCATGCTACAGAGTGCATGGACGAAAACCAAAGTCAGAAGGTGAACTTTAGAGCTATCTAAACTATCAGTAATGGCTTCAAAGGTGTTCTCTTGCTTAAACATAACTTTTATTAAGTAAAGTTTCAAAAGCCAGTCCCTTGACTCTGAGGGGTTTATGACAGCAAAATGGTATCTATAGATTTCTGAAATTCAGTGACATAAAGTTATCTTTGAACTTTGACTTCCCTTACACAGAGGGCTCATTTTCCTGCAATCTCATTTAGTCCAGAGAAAATGTTTCCAAAAGATGATAAAGCATCAGTAATTTTTTTATTATTTCACATTTCTTTCATAAGTACCTCCAAAGACATCAACTGATGGTATCTTGGCCAGGCAAGGTTAAGGAGCACATTGCTATAGGTGAATGATCCAGTCAGTAGATGCAAGAAGCTTTTGTCCTTCAGACAGGATCCAAGGTTGTTGACTGAACAGATCCATTTACTGTTGGAGCACCTTCTCTCCCTTACTTTGCTCATATGACAGGCGTTGCTCTCCTTCACTTCATCTGACAAACTCTAAACTCCTGCTCACTGGAACCCACTGAACAGTTCTCTATCAGGAAAAACACACATAAACCCCTTCCTGTTTCTCTCTGCATTTAAATTCTTCCACTGTGTGAAAACAGTAAAGTAGTTCCTTTGTGCTGCTTGAACTAACAGCTGTGCCTTGTTAGGCTACTAGAAAGAAGAGATGAAAACTCTCTTAGTAGGGGAGGCTATAAAATAGCACATCAGAGGTAGAAGGGAGAGGGAGTACATTCCTCCCAAGGAAAGGAGGAATAAACTAAAAAACCACCTATGAGCTAAGGAGGCTGCCATGTTTTCCCTACAGCTTTTGTCTCATTTTGTAAGAGAATTTCTCCTTTGAAAGATTTAATGAAAAGAGTTGTATTGACCACGCCTATGTGATCTTTTAGGAGATGGCCTATTTTTAGGTTTTAGTGGAGAGGCTTGAAAGACAAAGTTCTTAAACTAAGAGCTGTATCCCTTCTGGACACCTTAGGGAAAGGTTTTCCACACCATACCCCAGAACAGCATGTTTCTTAAGGCATACAGGCAATTTCTCTGCCCTGGTATGACAAATGCTGGGAATGGATTTGCCATATTGGGAAGGGTCCAAGGAGCCAAAAAATGTCCCAAATTTGATAACCCACCAAAATCCCAATATCTTTAAAATAAATTTCAGGAACCTACTCTTAAGGTTGTTTTGTTGTTGTTGTTGTTGTTGTTGTTTTTGTTTGTTTTTGTTCTTGTTTTTCTTTTTAACTAGCAAGTTTACAAACTCCTTTTTTCCATAAGAAAAGTTTGGTCTGAATACTGATCTCTAGTGCAGCTACTTGAAAATAAAGTCTCTGATAAATATATTGGTTTAAGTGCATTTAGATTGTAAATTCAGTATCCTTCACACCAGCATTTATAAATAGTACGTTTATCTCCATGCAAATATCTGAAACGTTGTGATAACTTATTTCAGTTTTTTTAAAGTAGACAATATTTTACTACCACTGAAGTAGCTCAGTTACTTCCAGAATTCCATAAAACCAAAAATGGATAGAAAGTAGTATTTCTTTTTCTATTAGAATCTCTCATATGTCTTTTAATTTCTTCCTTACACCTGGCATCTGGGCTGCATTTTTCTTTTCTGAAGGTAAAAATAATAATTTGTCTTGAATTACTATGTGAACTAGTTCATGTTTTTCTTTACTATTTGTCTGGTTTGGAGTTTTATAATTACAACCCCTTTTAAGGTAGGATATGCTTTTATACTTTATATCATATTTAATAGTAGAATCATAATAATTTAGTAACAATCTAAGATGATACATGTTAATGACTCAGTACAATGTATCTTAGAAACTGCTTACTTCAAGACAGCATGAGGAGGATTATATATTTATCTGCCCCATAATTTAAATGCATCCAAACATTCAAATGCAGAAGAGCACGTAACAGGACTACACAGCAGTTCAGGAAGTGATGAAGTATGTCATGCCTAGTTCAAACTTTGGAGGGAATGCAGTCAGTCAGTGGGTAACTCATTGCAATCTGTAACTGAAACCTCAATTCTTGAGAAAGATGCTACCAACCTTTAATAAAATCAAAACCCAAGAACTTGAGTTTATACTTCAGCAATAGAACAGAACTTTCTGAGTTATATCAATATTATGTGTCAGTTCAAACCTGGAACACAGAATGGAGAAGGATACTGTGAGCACAAGAACATGCACACTTTCTATCCTCCAGAAGTCACTTCCAAGGCCCCTATAATGACACATGTTTTGTTAGGCGAGATGAATTCATATGACATTAAACACTTTACACACTATGGGGAAAAGCACGCTCCACCCCATCCTGCATCCCCAAGAGGATTATTTCCAACTTGACCAGTAAAAAAATCTTGTTTCTGACTTTAAATCACTGCACCAAATCTGAAATCCCATCAAAGCTCATCTCATGACCAATCTCATCAGACAAAGATGGGAGAATGAAAAATATTTCAAAAGTGAAATTGCACTACCAAAAAGGAGAGAAGAAAATGAGAAATTTTTTTTTCTCTTCTTCAGGCAATGAATGGAAGCTCAGAAGCATGTGATATATTAATTAAAGGAAACAATTAAATACAACAATTCCTAATAAAAGCTCATGATCCAGCAAGAGATGAAGAAACTTATCTAATTAGTTGGTCTGGATGGGCCCTATCCTCTGTCCTTGCACATAGCACCCACAGAAATCCTTAGATTTCATACTGAAATGTATCCTTGAGCAGACAGTCGTTTTGCTGTCCTGGACGTGCCCAGTATCCACAGGACAGAAACTGCCAGTACTCAGCTTCTACCTGTGCTGTTGTATCTCATTACCAACTTCGGTGGCCTCTCTCCCTTTCACTTAATTTTACAGCAAACAAAACATGTACCTCCAAATACTTCCTGACACAGCCATACCCGGAAAAAAATCTTCCTTTAGTGCTTTTTTAAGAATGACAGAATACTGTCATAGTTTATGGGAAATGATGGAATTTGTTGGACTAGAAACTAAAGGAGACAAGCCTCCTTTAAATTCAAAACAAAATTTAATTAAGGTATGATAATGGAAAGGATAACAGTTCTTAACTACTATATATATACTATATAT
>VXAU01001242.1:1689880-1753331 GCA_013399695.1 Formicarius rufipectus | reverse complement strand
TTTTTTTTTTTTTTTAACTGGTAGGCAACATTATACCTTCCTGGACACAACAGTCTTTACTTTACAGACACAAAATAGATAGCATTAAGTAGGAACTTGTTTTTCTCTCTGGATACTTGTATCAGTTATTGCATCATTTCTCATGTGCAGTGAACCATCTGCTTTAATGTCAATGTTGATTCTTTTAGTTGTTCCTTTAATTTTCTTCCTCTGTCTCTTCACTTGTAGTATCTAATATGAAACCACAAATTTAAATCTGTCTGAATGAGAGTATTCTGGGCAAAGTGCTTCAATCACTTTCAAACTGCTCATTTTGTGCTACACTGAAGGTGATGCTTTCAGAAGAAAAGAAAGTTGCAACTTTCTATCAGGTTCAAGTCTTTGCCTTCATTTATTTTTTTCCTTCCTTTATTTTTTAAGGTGCAGTCACCAATTGATCTGTCATATTGTGGTTTTCAAAGATGAACTCAGAATGCTCTGAAAGGAGTCTGCAGTTGAAGAGCTGCTGGAAGACTCAGAGTAGGGAATTACATTTTCATTGTGGCTAACTCTCAATGACATTGAAGATGTCTCACTTGGAAGATCATCAAACCCATGTTTTCTCTTCCACTTCAACAGGCAAAGCTTTATTCATTTGATGTGGAGACTCTGAAGAAACTCATTTTCTTTTTGAAATAAGTGTGAATTCTTTTTATCTTGTGATTTAACAACTCTTGACAATGCTTACATTTCACTTCAGAAAAATGAGCTGTTTTAGTAACTTCAGCCTTTCCAATAATTTTCCCCCACTAAATCTTTTACTATTCCCTTTCTCAACTCAGGTTAAAATACATGGAATTTTAGTAATAACTACTTCTAAGTTATCTACTTGTTGTATTAATGATAAACTTTCCCATTTACTAAAAATAATAGTCACTTCTTGAATTCAACACTGTACAGAATGCAAATAAGATGTACTAGTCATGTTCTCCCATTACTTATGTTCCATTAATTTCTAGCAGACCAAATCCATCCTGTATTACATGATACTCTTACCTACTTCATCCTTCACTGTATCTAACATTTAGCTCCATCCCTGTTCTTCTGTCACTATGAATATCAAAAATTCCAGCCATAAGGCTTCCAGTTCTGTACAAAGAGTATTTTATAGTTTTATAATACATATTTGACAAAGATTTCATGTACAAAAATGGAGATAGAAATAAAAGTGAAACACGACAAAACTTCTGGAAAAGTATATTATTTGGTAGTTTCTTTTCTACAAAGGAATCCTGGTTTTCCAAGTCACTGGAGATCTGAAACTAGTTTTCTATTACACAGTTCACACACACTGTTTTGTGACTTACCACCATGTTGCTGGACTATAAGAATAACACTCCAGGTTCTCATTTTGTTTCTAAGCAGAATTCTAAGGTCTTGTGAGAAGGTGCCTTTGCTGAGAATATGCTTTACACAGACATTGCAGTTTCTACCTGAAACATAGATATGACTTCCAGAATTTTGTTAGGTGGAGCCAAAAATTTCTGACTAAATTAGAAGTCCATTTGAAACTCCCAATACAGTATTTAAAAAGCTTGTGGAGGGAAAACATTTGAAAAGGAAAAATGAAGATGGCTTACAGCTGATGGTGACTTGCAGTGAAAACATGGAAGTTATTTGTGGTTTAAATATCTACTGCATATAAGTCTAATAGTTTTGCCCCTAACTTTACATGGATACAGAGAAACTCTTTCCAACATTCGTGTTATAAACTTCAGAATACCTGTCTGCGTTATAACAAAGTGTTATTGAAATGAATATTGATGAAAACTGCTTGGTTGCAAACACCGTTGTCTGAAGTGTTTGATTACACACAAAATTGGGGCAGCCGAGGTTGAAGAAGAGCAAACTTCTGATATAAGATGCCACTGGAAAGGACCTTGAAAGTTCATCTCATCTATCTACTATCCTGATGCAGGCTAGAAGTATGAGTAACATTTCTGTCCACAGGGAGGCTGAACACAATGAACTCCAGTAACAGAGATTTTACATCATCTCTTCACAAAATATGTCACTATTTCTACTTATTCCTCCCAATATCTAACCTTTCTCGAGCTGCATGTTAAACCTCTTATTTTTTGTCCTATCCATGCTGAATGCAGAGAAATACAACTGTCCTTTTTTCCTGGGGTAGCTCACAAGACATATCTGAAGATATATTTTGCCTCAGACTTTTCCTATAGATTAAACACCACCAGTTCTTCAAAGTTTCCTCATAAATCATGAGCACTCTCATTGTTCTCCTTTGGACTCACTCCAGTTAACCCACCTTCTCTGTGAAGTGTAATGCTAAATGCTAACTAGAGTAACCTAGGTGAGACCATACCAATGCTGAGTACCATAATTTCCTGTATCATACAGGCTTCATCTCTGGTTTTGCATCCAAGAGAGATGTACTCTATCCTGCAGATCCTTTTCTAAAGGACTAACCAGTTATTTCCTATTCCAAGCTGTTAAAGCTGTTTAATCCCACCTAAATATGAAACTTCTAATTTCTTCATATTGAACTGCATCCAATTTTCCAGATGGCTTCTTCAACTGGCCAAGACCATTTTAAATTTGAATTCTGTCCTTCAACTTGCTGTGGTCAGCCTACTGCCATCTGTAAATGGGATAAACATACTTTATACTCCATCCCCAACCACTACTGAAAATACCAAATAGCATGAGACTCAGGAGAGGTGCTCTTTCCACCCAGCTGATACATCCCTCCAATCTGACAGTACTGATTACTTTTGCTATTTTGCTACCACTGCTACTGCTAATGATTGTCTGAACACACTTTCTGAATAATTCTGCACTAATCTTACCACCACGATGTTCATATTGTTTTTCTGCTTTGCTTAGGAAAATGTGGCATGAATGTATGACATGTAAAAATGGTCAGAAACCCTGCTGAAGTCAAGATACACAACATCTATTATTGCTCTTCTATGCACAGCCCTATTAGCTCAAAGCAGAAGGAAAACGGATTGATTTGATGTGAGCTGTTCTCAACAGATCCATTCTGTCTGTTAGCCATTTCTTTGCTATCTTCCAGATGTTTACATATCACTCATTTGGTTATTTGGCCATTTTATTTATTCTATCATTTTTTAGGGATTGAAGTTTAAGTGACTGATGAAAACTACCCTGGCTTCTTTTTTATGCTTTTCCTTTTTCAATCCCTTAGAGCCTTAGCAAGCATCTCCATGTTATCAGAGATACCAGCTGACAGCTTTAAACAGTTTTGGCCAGCACTCTAAATAAGCTAGACTCCAATTTATTACTATGCAAGATCATGGTCCTTTGTTTTTCTTAATAATTGTATTAGCTCAGTGATTAAAGTAGACTTCTTTAGTGAATACTGAAACAAGAAAGGCATTAAATTGATCTAAGACATTACTAGTTTTCTCTCAACTGAGAACAGTTTCTCACTCTTTCTCTTATTCCTTACAGAATTCAAGTAGAACCTCAATAGTCATAAACTAATGTTCTTTATAGAAACAGATTTTTTAAGCCGGTCACTTATAAAAGGTTTCTTGTTTCTCTTAACTGTAACTTCTTCTGTGCCTTGTTCTTTTTGATTTTTGTCCTCACATACTTATGTATTCCTTTATGCTAATCTTAGTAATCTCACGTAATTTTCATTTCCTGTATGACTCTTTACAGTGTTTGAGGTCAAAGTATATTATTTAACCAGATATTTATTACTATATACTTGCTATTCTTTCCTTGGATTTGGATCACTAAATTCTGAATAGCATGTTTTTCATCAGGAAGTGCTCAATTCCTTTACTCCTTTAAACTTCTCTTCCATGACATATGATCTCCCAGTATCCTGAGTTTGTTCAAGTCTGCTTTCTTGAAATCCTTTTTTTTTTTTTCTGGTTCACTGTTCTTCCTCCTCTCCTTCAAAAAGATCATGGATACTTTCATTTCATGTTCCCACAAGTTCTCTTCCACTCTCATGTTCTCATCCATATCCTATTTAGCACAAGGCTGCTATTCTAACCTCTCTAGCTGCTTCCTCTACTTTCTGTAGCAAGGCTGTTGCAAAATATTTATATATGTATTTTACTCCTTCACAGTAAGCTGTTATATTACTTTCCATCTGAAGTCTATGTAAATTTTTTTCACTGTTTTTATGACATTCCATGCCTTAGAGGATTTGGCTAGTTTCTCAAAGAAACCAAAAACATCCCAAAAAAGTGCAACCCCACAAAAGCCAAAACTTAAATTTTATATAGCAGGTATTTCTGGCTTGGGATTTCAACAAAATCTCCCTGTTCTCATAACAGGTGTATATATCCTCTTTCTGGACAAGCCACTATGTGTACACTTATATTTTAGTCAAATGAGTCATTCTAACAAGCCATTATGATGTTAGTTTAGCTGGATTTTCATAGGAAGAATCTCAGCTTTTCTATATTCTATTTCTGATTTTTATGTTTAAAGGGACATTTCTATATTTGAAAGGAGAGCAGATCATTCAGATTGCTTGCTCAGCCTGTCATCACAGAAAAAAATTAACACTCATTTTCATGGAACTGTTTACATTAATATTTTTCAATGAAAACGCAAAACTTATCCCAAGGTGCATTCTCCACTTGTTTGTTTCTTTTTTCTGCTGACTTTCAGTCTGAGGTTTGGGGATTACTTCTGTATACTCTGAGAGAAAGAAAATGGCACCTACAGTCCAGAATTAGAAGCATTTGCTATATACAGAAGATAAATGGGAGGAATAGTTGGCCTAAAAACTAGAAAATAGATTAGAAATCTCAAGTTATTTTCTCACTCCGCTACTTACGCAGGTATTGTGTTTACTAAAAAGAACATGTACTTTTCATGTACTTTAAATAAAGTACATGTATAATCCTAATGAATACAAGAGAGTTATAGCAGGAAGTCACATTAACTGCTTGAAGTAAACTCTAACATTAAAAACTGTTTTTCTCGTGGTGACAGTGCCCTGGTGTGTGAACTTGAGCAACTAATTTACCTGTTCTTTAATTTTTTGTTCCCCAGCTGCAAATAACTACAACAAGAGTTTGCAAATTTGTGAGGTGTTTGTCTCAGAGAACATTTCTAAACCCATAAAGGTCCCTAGATGATAAATGCTACAGAAGGCAAAGGATTATTATTAATGATGCCCACTCGGAGTGATGCTTGTATCGTAGTGATAACTTCATCCCTAAAAATCACTACAAGAAGATTTCAAAGCTTACAGAAAATGCTGAAATGAGGCAAATTTTCCCTCATCTCCGTGGAGCAGCAGCACTGAGAGCTCCAGCACACATCTGTCATCTGGAGGCCAAGTAGGCCTTTCACAATTCCAGGAAATCAATTCCGAAGACTGTAGATTGTCAGTTGCTTGTACACTGGAGGCCATACAGGCAGCAGATTAAAGTGTAGGAGAAAATTGTAGCAGGCTCTAGACTGCATGTAATAGAGACCCTCAATGACCTTTCCAAGGACTTGGGAAACATGCATTGAAATTACCAATGGGCCCTTTTGTAGCACCAAAACTGCACATTGAACTTCTCTTACTCATTAAGACAGGGTCATTCACAACTGAACTACTTCTGACGAGGAATAACAAACCAGAAAATGTAATCACCATCTCTTCTTGCAGAAAATGTATAAGAATATGAGAGCTGCATTATCTGTATGACAAACCAAACCAAACCAAACCAAACCAGACCAACCAAAACAAAACAAAACCAAAAACAAACCCACCAAAAAACCCAAAACCAAACCAAAACCAAACCAAACCAACCAACCAAACAAACAAACAAATCCAAGTTGGTACCTGTGAAGGTTGCAGTCTCTACCAACATTTAATGGGGCTACCATTCCTGAATCACTCACCCCAATACCCAAAATACTGGCCAAAACGATTATTGGTGCAGAAGGCTGATTTAGATGAGCAATAGTTTCAGTTTTGTTTTTTTATTTAGACTCTATTACCCACTCCCTGGTTTTTAGGCTTCATTTTTTCTACAGTAGAGTCTGACAGTTCAAATTGATACTGTGACCCTTTCAGTGCTGCTGACTTCAGGGTTCACACTATAGTGTGTAACTCTCCTTGTCATGAACAGGAATGTTACATGTACACAAAGAATGTAATCCCTTTTGAAAATATAGATGAGCTACCTGAAATTCCATTTTTTATTTCTGATCAACCTATGTTTTCAAAAACTGTGGAGCTGACACCTATGACTTCCACTTTCCCCTTTATCAATGGCAAGGTAGGCTGGTCTCACTCCCTAATAGGATTTCTACTCTTTAGAAAAGATGCATGGGTTAACATATATTTGTATTTTTAATCCTTAAAAATCTATTAGAATATTTTCAGGGAATTTTAAGCAAATGGAATGCATAGATATGTTGTTTTGGAGTATGGCTGTGCTTCTTCCAATAGCTCTTTTACATTCACTATGACAGCTAAACATGTATTTTTCCTTTGCTAAAAGGAATCATATCCCAAGCTGGCTGTAACTTAGAGTTTTGTGTTTAGTTCCAAAGCAGCTTTTAGGGCCTCAGACTAAGTGAGTTCTTGGTCTGACACCAAGGCTCTACAACCTCTGTAAGGCACACAATGAGAGAGGAAAGTAGTGAACAGGAACTTGCCCTTACCACTCTCATGTTTTGTTGATTCTGCCTCAGACTTCCTATATGACCTTGACCAAGTTTTTAAATATATTTCCTTAATTCCCTGTATGCTATTCTGGGTTAATAGTTCCCCATCTGATTAATGCATCTGAGTATAAATTTATTCCTAAATGTCTTTTATGCTAAGACTTCTAAGTAATGGAGTCTTTCAAAGAAAACTATCTTTCTGCTATAGGAGCAATTGCTCTACTGATTATAAACTACCATTGTTTATATTTTTAATTTTGCTTTATCAGAGATCTTATTCTGATACATCTGTATGTTCTATCTTATGCTTTCATTTACATAGCAATATTTTTCTGCCCCTTATATTAGATATTTTTACAAACGTCTTGATCAGCTATAGTACTTTTGGTGCTAGGCACTGCAAAATTAGACCTATATTCTGGGGAGGAAAGTTGGGAAGGTACAGAGCAGCAATCCCTGCACAGACAAAAAAAACCAAATCTATGGGCTAAAGTCTGAAGAATGGAATGAAAGGCATATGAATATAAAGAGCAGTCTTTCAAAGACTGTTTTAGCCACAGGCCTTTTCATGTCAAATATCTGGTGCATCCAAGCTGTAAAAAGCAAAGCAGGAATTTCTAGGATCGATTTTCATCCCTTTGACTCATCCTTTTCCTTTGCCCATTTGCTCTGGTAAGACAGGTCCAGAGTGTGCAACAGGAAACCAAGCAAAAACAATACAAGAAAAACGCATTTTAATTTTAGCCACACAGCTGCTTCTGGGTTCTTTAAATACACTCCTCTCTAAGTGCTTCCATACACCAAGATATACAAGCACTCTAGACAGCCTGAGTCTCAACTGCAAACTCATTCCACAACTAATCTCTGCCTGGCATTGTTACAGCAATCAAACTAAGTTGGTCAAATGCCCAGTTGGGGCAAACTGGGTCCTTGTCCAAGGGCTCTCTGTTATGTGGCTTGAAGGGATGAGGTACAGTCTTCAAGTTCTTTGGGCAGGGACAAGTTTTCAGATGGGGATTAAAAACAACCTTTTTTTTTTCCTTATCCTCTCCCTCTGCACATTAATATACAGCATAAGAAACCAAAAATAATTTTTGAAGGCATGCCTGTGAGTGACACTGTGCCCTAGTATAATGGGACAGGTGACCTAGTCTCCTTGTGCTAGGTTGCATGTAACCTTGCTGTCTGGCAAACTACCTGGGGAATTTAAGGACTACCAAGAGAAAAATGGGAAATCTAAAAGCTCAGTCACATACTCAGTTCTTCATCTTGAGTTGTTTTTTTCCCTTTGGCTTTTGAAGGTGAAACATAAGCCACCTCTGAATTCCAGAGGATTTTTACTGCCATCATGTGGAGAATGTCCTTAAAAAAATGAAAACATGTCTTCCCTGACTGGATATGATTTTTCCTGCCCTTGGCAAAACTAAAAGAATCTAATTCACTTTTACATCTACAGAAGGCTAGTCCTGAAGCCACAAATGCTATAACATCTGGTAAATATTCTATTGTCCTTAGTGCACTTTGCTTTTGCCCTACCGGAGTAGTTTATTTGTTGGCATAGCAGAGCTGGACAAGAATGTGACAGCCTGGGTATGCTTATCATTTCTGATATTCCATTACAGGTTTCTTTCTTAGGTCTGCAGGAACATACAAGCATTTAATATCAATGCTATTTCTTTCCATGCAGCAACACTACAAAGGAAAACACTATTACAGTAGGGTATCACAAATCAAATTATATAAAATATCTTGAGATCAGAAATACACATTTTTCAGGCATTCCTATTCCCACTATGCAGTCTTCCATTTCACCTGACTACCATAACAACTGCACTTGAGAAATTTGATAAAAACATCAAAACTGTTCTGGAAAGCTGGAAATTTAGAAGGCTATATTAATTTTAATACAAGAAGTAGAGTATTTCTACCTTCCAGGAAATGCCAAGATTTCAAAAGTTTTGACCGAAACCAATGACTATATCTAAATTAAAACAACAAACAAAACCAACAAACAACAACCCCCTCCCAGCAACATGGAACACTACCACATTTTATTTTGAGTTTAGTTTTGTACTATACTGATAAACATTGTATTTACTAATAAACTACAGCATTTTTCAGTGAATTTTCAGCAATATTGACAGATTTTCCTTAAAGGTTTCCATTTTGTTAAATCAATACAATCTGGAAGACAATTAACTGTCAGAACATTTCATAGAAACTCTGTTATTTTCCCAAAGACATGCAAACAATTGGCCCCATTTTCAAGAGCAGTGAGCCCCCAACAGCTCCTCATGAATTCAGCACAACAGAAAGCTGCCTTGCGTGTAGATTAAGAATTCAATTGGTATCTTCTGTCCACTCTGCTATATCACTTGAAATAAAACCTGTTTTCTAGTTTCTCCCTGATCCGAGGTTGCCAACAGTAATTACGGACGTCAGGAAGGCCTATAAATTACTCCAGAACAAAAGCACGTTCTAATACTCTTATAAAAAAAGACTTCTTCAGAAGAGCTGCTACACTCATCAAGTTTAAAAAGTGGATCTGAAGATCTGTGAAGTACTACTACCAGGGCACTGCCTTCTAGTATAAAAACCTGTTCAGATTTGGCTACAATATACACAGCTCACTGTAAAAATCAGCACTTAGCAGCTTTTTCTTGATCTGCTCCTATAAGCCCTTACAATTCCTGTAGCACTGGACACAAACTGTTCAGTTTTTCACTGATAGCATAGATTTCTAAGTTATAGGTAAAACACATCTTGCTACTGTTCCCTAAAATAAGGGATCATACTTTGTCCTTTGAATCAAGAGCCAGTTCTACATTTGTCTTTGAAATGGTTCTTGTAATTCTGAATGTTCCATTATCATATTAAGCAAAACCTCAGCCACTAAGAGAAGGCCCCAACACCAGATTAATTCAGCCATCTAACACAACAAGCCTACAGAGAAAGCAACTGAGTCACGGTGGCATCTGAGATTCTCAGAAAGCCTACATCCAGTCTATACCCTTGGCTCATCTGTCCATACTGTGAGGGACAGCATGTGGCTGTATCAATGTTACCACATCACATGATCTCTCTAATGACTAGTCTGTAGGAAATTTAATCCTTCTATGTGCAACTAGTATGATTTGTCTTTAATTCTCCACAGCACAAGTCTGAAGGTCCGAAATTTGAGTTCTCTTCTGCATGAACTATATTTGCTATCCTTGCATTACAAAGTTACAAATTCTTGCCTTTTCATTTGCTTGTAAAAATAATGAAAACAACAGGCCAAAATTCTTATCAATATTCTCAAATACAGTCACGTCAAACATAGTTCTCAAAAATTAGGAAAATACAGATTTGAGACCACCAGTGCCTCCTTAATTTTGTTACATTATGCATTTATGGTATTAGGATATCTTTAATTACCTACCGACATCTTAGTTTTTTCCCACCAAACAATGTGTCATTCATTTGAATGGCTAAATAGTATTTGGAATAAATCATGTAGAGAATTAGGCTGTTGTTTGTAGTATCCCTATCTCACACTTGTTGCCCTTGGTATTTAAATAACAGAATCACGGAATATTCTGAGCTGGAAGAGATCCACATGAGTCATCGAAGTCCAACTCCTGGTGCCACACAGGACAGCCCCAAGAATCACATCATGTACCTAAACAAATAACATTGTTTTAAAGTAAGATTTGAGATTCCTTGTTGTAATTGTATGCAAATCAGATAAGACCTTTTCATCTGAGAAATAAAGTACACAGGCAGTCTTTGATTGGACCAAGTTTGCCTATACCCCGTAATCCAAAGAGACACACGACACCCAGTGGTTATTAGAAATAACACAGGTACACAGAAGCCATGCAGAATGTGAAGATGCTTATCACAATTCTTGGGTTCATAGCATTATGATGCAAGTAAAAAAATTAAAATGCTGGACAAATTACAATCCACAGAAAAGAATCAGTAGACATGGTTTTAACCGATTCAATACTTACGACACAAAAAAACCTCCCAAAGCCACCACCACCTCTGAAATACAAACCTAAATAATTTTTGAACTCGAGGAAAACATGACATTGAGCCTACTTAGAAGCAAACAGTAGCTTGTGATGGACAACAGAGCAAATACTGTAGAATTCTCCATCAGAAAATAACACTATCATGAGGAGATTTCTCAGGCATCACTGCACTGATCAAGGAAAGCTGTCGTACACTCTCTAGTTTTCCACGCCCTGGAGACTGTATTGCAGACAGACAGAGAAGGTGCTGGGGAAGTGAGGGAATACAACAGGGCTTGCTGCCCTCCAGAGTACTCCTGACTGCTGCAATTCTTTAATGTTGCAAGGGTTAAAAGCAGTCACGGGGCTGCTCTTCTACACAGCATCGCCAAATCCTAGGCCCACAAGTCTAGGAGTTTCACTGGACGTGTTATACCTACTTTTGCACTCCTCCAACAGAAGAGTGTAAAGAGCATCGAAAGTGCTTTATTCTTGATATTCCATCTCTGCTAATCATTTTAAATTAACATCATTATGTCTTCTCTTTAATTGGATTTGTTTATGGTAAAGATGAAGTCAGAGGCAGATCCAAGAATATGAAAGATGTGTACTTTGTAAAGGATACATACTTAGATACTGTTGAAATGTAGAAGAAAAATGAGCCATTGCTAAAATACCTTCATTAGAGAAAAATCTTGTTAGGTCAATGGCTGGCTGAAATTCTATGACCTGTGATAGACTTCAGGTCAGAGCACAGAATCACACAATGTTTCCTGCTTTAACACTTATTAAATATTAATTAATAACAAAACCAACATGTGGAATGGCTTTTCAAACAGATTTGAAGCTTTGATGTTGTTTTAACATTCAACAACACAGCTAACCCAAATATAAAAGGAAGCACCTTTGAGTGCCCCTCTGCTGAAAGGTGAAGCAAACACCAATGAGAACTTGGAGGCAGCACTTGAGCAATGTTCTTCTATTTACACATTAACATTACAAACCAAATAATAGAAGGAACAAAGATTTCTATATTAAAATATCATAAATGAAATGAGATGAATAAAACTATTTTTGGGAGACTAACTTAATACAATATAATACCTGTTAAACTGTATTTTGCTCATGATAACAAAACAAATCAGAGAGTATATGAAGATTGAGTACATGGTGATTTCAGACCTAACCTTTCCGGTTCTCACAATGCAATATGAAACCACGTTCTTCCGACCTGGCTATGCTTTACTTTCAAAGTTTGCCAAATATTTCTTTCTACTCTTCTGTTAGGACAAAAGATTCTTTGTTCTGTAAGCATTTATGAAGTCCATGCATCAACACCTTTATTAATTTTTTAGTATGCACACAAGACCTATTATTTAACAACCTCATTGAATAAATACTTGCCTTTGTCCCTCTCAAGCTATGAAAAATGATTTTTGCATTTTCTCCTGAAAGAAGAGATTCAACACCTTTTTTTAATAAAAGTGTTGAAACATCTAAACTGAATAAACATGCAGTCATACTTCACTCATATTCTTTTCAGTCTTTTCCTGTTATATAGCCAGAATAAACAGGGAAGTGAACAAAAAGTCAATACTTATTTGTCAAAACACTCACCTTTAGGATAAACCAACCAACCACTGTACAACATAAGGAAAAAGGAAAACATTCTTTTGCCACTGACAGTAATTACTGAACTTGCACAGTAAATAAGGCCTTGGATCAATGAAGAATCAAATGAAAGGAAAAGGAAGAGAAAGGACAGTGACAGAAATATTAAAACCACAAAAGGGCATATTTTGGAGCAGGAAGAATTCAGATGATAATGCTCAATTTAAGACTAAGGTTTAATTCAACTGAATTCAAGGAGAATTCAGGTGATAAGATTTATTTAGAACAAGGTTACCTTGACTATCTAAGAAAACTTCTCTATTAAACAGTACAGTACTTTGGTTCTCCTACCTGCTGCTCCTTGAATGAAGGCCTGGTATCATACACTCCAAATCTTGAATTGCAGGTTGTCTGTCCCAAACACAGGCTGCTGGCTCTCTGATGAGCTGTTTTCAGTGAGCACCCACACATGTTCCATACCCTCAGAAATCTGGTCTCCGTGGAGATGGGTGAGAGTAGTTTTGGGGTATAAGGCGACCAGGACCATGCCTGAGCAAATATGATCATACAACAGCATTCTTAACATGCTAGTCCTCAGAACCTCCTGAACAGTAAGGGATACAAATCCAGAGTCTAGATAGCACACATCTCATGCCACATTTAGATGTAGGTTGGACCCAGGTCTGGCATTTCAGTACTCAAAAATACATCCTAGGAATATGTGTCACTAGCATTCTCCCATAGCATTTCAAATTTGTAGGACTGGAATCCATTGCTGTTATATTTTCAAAAAGACAGTGTCATTTCATGTCATCTCAGACATTTTCTTTTGCATTTGACAGGTTGTTTATGTGACTACACTGACATTAAAAGTCCTTCTCGTTTTCACTCAGGAATTTATTAGGTCTTGTTGATCTCTTTAGTCAGCATATTTCAGGTTCTTAAACAAGACTGTGGTAACAATGAAAGCATTTCTTTCATCCATTTCTATTCAGGGAATTCATTGTGTCTTTGCTTAGCCCTTCCACACAGCCTTTTCAGTTTTCTTTAATGAATGGCTTTCATGTCCCAATGCAAAGTATTCTGACAGATTTCTGGGTGCTGGTAGCATTCATGCAGTTCTCAGAACAAGAATAGCTACTCTAGTTACATTCATTGAACCAGAGGATTTACTTCCTCCTATTTATTTGCCCTCAGCTTATACGCATGGAAACAATATTTCACTACCTCACATTTACGAACCATGTAAAAGGGTATCCTTTACTCATGACAGGAAGCAGTGATTCTTCCTCTGTACTCAGCACTGGTGAGGCCACACCTCAAGATCTGTGTCCAACTCTGGCCCCTCAATTCAGGAAGAACATTTTGGTTTTGGAGTGCATCCAGAGAAGGGCTGATGAAGGGTCTGGAGCACAAGTCCTGTGAGGAGAAGCTGAGGAAGCTGGGGGTGTTTAGCCTGGAGGAGGCTCATAATGCTCTACAACTCCCTGAAAGGAGGCTGTAGCCAAGGCAGGGTAGGACTGTTCTCCCAGGGAACCAGCAACAGGATGAGAGGGTACACTCTTGTGCGTCGCCAGGGGAGGTTTAGGCTGGACATCAGTTTTTTCACAGAAAGGGTGACTAGATATTGGACTGGATATTGGCAGCCCAGGGAGGCGGTGGACTCACCATCCCCGGCAGTCTTTAAGGAAGGACAGGATGTGACTCTTGCTGCCATGGCCTAGTTGACAGGGTGGTGTTTGGTCACATGCTGGACTCTACCGTCCAAGAACCTAACTGATTCCATGATTCCTCCTTTTGCCATGCATTCCTTCTTCGAGACAAGCTTAAAGTTTTTGGACCTCTTTGATCCTGCTTCCCTGAATTTTAAGCGGCTGTAAGCGTTTCATCTCTCATCCGTGGGGAGAGGCTGTACAGAAGTCGAAACTTGTGCGTGGAGATGCACCCCCGGGAGGGGGCGGAAAGCCTCTGGAAGCGCGCTCCTGGAAGCCACTACCAGCCCCTGGAATCCCCCGGCGGCGCCCCTGTTCGGCCCGTGCACGGCCCCGCCGTGCGCATGCGCGCCCCTCTCCGCGCGGCGCTGGCGGGCGTGGCGCATGCGCAGCGGAGCTGTGGCGGCACCGTGCCCAGGTGAGGGCGGCGCGGCCCGGCCCGGCCCGGCGGGACCCGCGGACTGTGCTGTGCTGTGCTGTGCTTGCTGTGCCTGCTCTGCCTCGCTGTGTGGCGGGGCGGCGGTCCGGGCCCGGTAGCCCCGTGGCTCGGCCCGCGTGTCCTCACACCGTGGGGCTCCCCACGGCCCGGGCCGGCCGTGTGGGCCGGGGAGGCGGCCGGGTGGGCTCACGGGAGAAACGGGAGGGACGGCCCTGGGCGGCGGCGGAGGCGCCGGGGATGGGCAGGAGGGTTCGCCCGCCCGCGTCTCGGGAAAGCGGCGCTTCTAGTTTGTTTGTTTACGGTTGTGGGTTTGTTGTTTCGCTTTGTTTCCTAAGAGAAGAAGGTGCGCCAGCCCTTCCCAAAGCTTCCCTTCATGCGAAGCTGGCACATGAGGTGTGCATGTTTTGCTTATTTCTGTACTTCCTTCTGTTTCTGGTTTTGGTTTGGGGTGTTTTGGACGGGACTGAGAGTAATGAAAGCATGGATTAGGTCTTAAAGCACGTCTTCCATTCCAGGGACAGCATCTAGGTTGCTGTTATGTAATCATGTTTGCTCCATACCTGTTATCAGGCGGGTAGTTGTGACTGAAAACGGAAAGTGAAAGCGATGCAAGTAGCCACTTGAGGAAATTCTCTACCGACCATTATTCCATTGTTCTTGTAGCTATATAGATGGTCATCTTACCATTTTATAATTCTTTACTGGATGTGCCAAGGCTCGAGATTTTGGAGCACAGTTCTGATAACCAGTTGGCAGGACCTTAAGAAGCAGCTTGCATTTCAGGGTAAATTGTTCCAGAATGTCTGCTGCAATGTCTTTTGAAGCAACTTGCGCTGGACACTGCTGCTCATGGACTGCTGTCCTGACTGTAATGCAAACTACTGAGTTCCTGGTTTTGTAATTTAAATGTAAATCTTTAGCATAAGACATAACTTCAAATTATTACTTTATAGAAAAATAATTTCTACAAATAACAGAAACAATTTCTGCACTTTGTTCTGTCAATTTTCTGTTAGCCAAACTCTTGGTTGCCTTCTTTCAGACAAGCAGAAACTTTGTCTTACTACAGGCTGCCTACCCTCAGGAAGCAGCTGAAGGTTGTGACAAGTATGTAGTATGAGAGGCCATAATGTTACTATATTTTTCTGATTTTCATAGCTTTTAGTTTCAGCCTTTCAGTGTTTTCATTCTGGGTGCGGGAAGAAGAGGGCATTTCTAAGGCCATGTCTCCCCTAGGAGTGCACTGCAGGTATGTTGTGTGTTGCACTTTCAGCAGTATGGATTTCATTAGCCTCAAGCATATTCGCTGTTCTCTTACTTATATTTCTTTTCTCTGATGGCTTCCTTTACTTCTGAGAGAGAAACAGACTGTGTTAACAAAACCACAGCTTTGCAGGTTCAGCTGTATTTGTTGTCATTCCCAACAGCTGTCTTGTTTGGGGATTGAGTCCTTGGGACTGTAAAGTTTTTGTAACATAAATACAGCATGAGTAACTTTTAATTCTTGAAATAAATGTTGTTTATGAATAGCCTTTAGCTTTTAGTTTGTTTTGCTTTTTGGACAGTGAAGAGACTTGTCTAATACATTAGTTTTTATCTATGTTTCATTCTTTCAATATTTTGAGGTATTTCTTAAAGTCGTAGTTAGCTTACTGGCAGTATAAAAGGAGATATAAAAGTGCTACACTCAGAGGGACATTGTTTTAATTACAGATAACAACCATACACTTTGCTGTTTTGTCTTGGTTACCCATTTTGCTGAATTTTACAGATTTGGACATTACATCTTTAGCAGATCTAGAAATGGTGTTCCCATTTCCCAAGTTTTATGTGTGCAGTGAGGAATTTTTGCCTTGTCTGACAGAATTCCTAATGGTGTTAGAAATTACTGCTGCACTGTGCTCTCCAGGTGAATCTACTCTGTACTTTACTCAGAAATTTTAAGTAGGAAATGATTGCCTGGCCTGTGCTCTCTACTCGGCCTTGCTTAGCCACGGAAGAAAGGAGCTGAATAAGATGAGGCCCTCTGCCCCTTCAGCTGCGTCTGTGTCTTCAGTACTTCTAAAATACCTTTGATTAGTCAATAGCATTCAATGGAGATTTTTTAAAATATTAAAATAGATACCATATTTTAATGTCATTTAGCTTCTTCCTTCCTGTGCCTTAGGTTTTTGGCATCTTTAACCTATCCTAATAGATTCAAAGCCATGCCGACTGTGATACTGTTCTCTTGTAGTTGGTGCAGGGACTGAAAGATTGGCTAATGGAAACTTTCCTGAAACTTAAAAAATCATCCAAAGGCAGATGTAAAAGTTCAGAAGATTCTACAAAGTGTCATTTGATGGAAAGAATTGTTGCCTGTCTCTTCTACTCTGTAATGTGTTATTAAATATGCATAGTTTAGAGAGTTTTGCAGGAAATAAACTTGTTTTATTGGCAATCTTATTTTCTACTCTAAATTTGTGATAAGCATTTGTGAGACAGGGAGTTTGTAGAATTCTGCAGATTACTTGATGAGTACAGCAAACCTTAGCTGTACCTGATTTCAGAGAAAATCCTTCTTTGTTGTTGACTGTTTTTGTAGTTCAGTGGAGAAGGCATTAAAAACTGCCCGTGGCATGATGGAAGCACTCAGACAAAACAGACAACTACTGAGACCCTTGAGGAACTGTTGGGCAAAGTGATGGAAATGAAGAGCATCAACCATCGTTTCAGCATGGCGGCAGCTGAATCTGACAAAGACTCTGGATATTCAGGTTTAGAAAACCACTGTGTTAACTTTTTTTGTGTGTTATCTTTCTCAGGCTTTGCTTTTATTGGTGATGTTAGCAAATCTGAGTAACCCTTACAGTGTGTGTCACATTACCTTGGAGGGCCTTTCTATGCAAGATAGGTTTCATCTGCAGTCATCCTACCACCTAAGTCTTTTGGAGTGGAACTTTTTCTAGCTATAAAGTTCATCCTGTGAATTTGAATGGCATGGGAATTTATAATGTAACTAATAAAGAAATTAAAGGAAGAATCTCAGACTTTAGAAGTGAGGATGACAAAATTATTTTTTGTTCTTTGCAGTGATGAATGGATTATGCTGCATCATGTCTTTTATGGTCTGACCAGATTGTTAGTAGAACCTGTTAAACCAGAGAGTAATTGTACAACATCAGTACAATGTAGATACAGTGTGCCATTTTAATACTTAACAAAACTGTGCAAAGATGGCTTTAAAGGAGAGGAGGGGAAAGAAGCTTTTGTGAGAGGTGTCTGCTGTACAGGGTTTTTAGACAGAAAATTTCAAGACACAAAATGCCTGCAACACAAACCACAGATGTGGCAATGCTGGAGCCTGTAGTTCTGTCCTGTACCAGGCTTTTAGAGCAATCATCATGATAGCACGCAGTCCCTTGAAGACTAAATAGAAAAGAACAAAAAATAATAAATTTTTTGGGAGAAGATGAGTCTACTAGAACAGACCTAAATTGTAAAGCATTTATTAAAGACTATTTTAAACAGCTGTCACAGCAGTTCTAATTTTGTTGATATTACAGAACTAAACTTTATTGTTTCTTGTGACTTGGTTGAAAGGAAACAGAACTGAAAAGAAGTAGTAAGCATGTTGCAAATGAAACAACTTAACAGCTGAATTCTACATCTGGCAGATGGAAGTTCAGAGTGCCCAAGTGCTATGGAGCAGACGGACTCTGAGGATGTGCTGAATGCGTTGTGTTGGAATGCGGAGGATGGACCTTGGCAATGCCCGAGGACCACAAGCGGCTCCTTTCCTGCACTTTCTCCTATGGTCGTAATGAAAAATGTGTTAGTTAAGCAGGTAGGGAAGAAGTAATACACTGAAAAATATTCCATGTTCTTCATTTTTATAAAAAATGCTTTAAAAAAAAAAAATGGAGTTGTTGCAGTCTGGACAGTAACTGTTAACTTAAGTTCCAATGTAACAGTCTATTCTTTTGGGGGGCAGCTAGAATCACTACGATGGGGACAAAATGTGAGATGGAGAAGCTCTGCTACATCTACTAAACCTCTTTGTCTCAAAAGAATCCCCTCAAAATACATCTTTAAGAATGGTATGTAAATAGTGCCAAATATTAAACAGAAAAGGGTGATTTTATTTTGAAAACTACTATTTTCTTTTTCATTCAGTAAAGATGGTGAAGTAGGATGTTAGATTTGTTTTGTTGCTCTTAGGTTCTAGAAGGGCTTCATATGCAATGGGAAACACTGATCCAGAATGTTATAAATGCAAAAATTAAGTCCTTACCTGAAGTTAGCTATGTTGCTTTTAGGTTAATAGTTGTTCCCCTTAATTGCCTGTGATGGCTCATATTGCAACAATTACATTCTTTATATATATCTTCTTCAGTATTTTGTAATGTGTAGTTCTCCAACACATCTGTGAGCCCCCTAACTTTTACATATTAATGGAAGATAAAAGAACACTAAGTTCAAAGTACTGTCTTATTACTAGACCTCTTTCTTATTCATTTTTAGAGCAGAGCAAAAATTTTTCAGTGTTTTTTTTAGTTGGGATACTTCTGAGAATACAGTGAGAAGAGGGGAAAGGAATATAGATCCTGATTTGTTTTCTACTGAATCTGTTACGACAACAAGCCAAACCTGTTAAACACTATTATTGTAAACACACATATGGGTTTCTGTTAGTATTTAGCAGGTTATTCATCTGTGGGGGAGATGATTCTGTTTTCTGAGCATTGTGCTTTATCTTGACACAAAACAATTTTATTGTATAGTTGTGTTCCTAGATGGGTGGAAGAAACACAGTGTAAACAAATTCTGAAGATTTTATGTAGTAGGGAATAGGCAAACTTCACCAAAGGTTCATAGGCTTTGGTCCAAAACTCAAAAATTAAACACTGATTGCAGTGGTGGTCTAATGTTAAATTCCAGGTTGTGTTACGAACAGTTAGCGGAAGCAGTTAATAATAATTAGCTCAGATAGCTAGATGGATGGATACATACATACTTATCTACATATAAAAAAACCACCCCAACCTCACATATATATATAAAAACCTGGTAGTGTAGCAATACCAGAATTTGGCAAGGAAGAGTTGGAGGTAGATAAAATTACCACACTTGGTTCCCTTGAGCAGTGTATCATAACTTTTAAGTCTAAATATGTATGATTAAAGACAATAATATTAAACTGAACAACTTCTACTACAGTAAACAAAAGCAACAAGTCTAGGTCAGAAGAATAATGAGGTATCTTTCTGCCTCTTTTCATTATACCTAGTGATCTCAGATAGATGACTGGCATGACTTTTTAAAATGGTCTTTTCAGCACTGCACTCAGTTGGGCTCACTGGACCCCAAAAAAAACCAAAATGAGGCAGTATCCAGTTAATGCTGTTTATTTCTTCCAGGTTCAGTTTCAGTCAGCATCATCCTTCTGTCATGGAACTACTGTGATCCTGTGTAGTGACGGTTACCTGCTGGCCCAGTTTTAGAATGTAAACAGCTAACAATAATATTACTAAAAAAAATTGAGCAGAAATTAATTCTCTCAAACATAGTGCTGCTTGTGTCATGGTTTCTGTAAGTCTTGTAAAAGTCCTTCATAAACTGGAAGGTCTTTTAAACAAGTGACACTGATATATCAGGATGTTATCTTTCATAGTTTTAATTTTAAAAAAGAAAAAACACAACCATTTGCAGAATTAATAAAATAAATGTGTCCTGGTCTACTGAAAATGGGATTTTGAGTAGGAGAACAAGAGCAGAGTGCAATGTGAGAAGGAAAAGAAAGTAGGTAAGAGATAAGAAGAATCCCAAGAACAAGATAAAGAGTTATCACAGCTCTTTTGGCCTCAGTGACTATGGGACTCAGCTATGCTAGGTGCTGTACAATTGTGCAGTACATGGCGACTTCTGACTCCAAACCCTTGCTCCTTAAGGCTGCATGTTCTGTTCTATGTATATATAGCCACTCCTAACATATCCAGATACATTTCTTATGTATGTCCTTTCTTCTCTATTATGCAGTAATACATATTTTTAACAGCTAGTTTCTATACCCCGATAACATAAGGATCTTGCCCACTGAACCAGAGAAGCATTGTGTCAGACTAAATAATTGACTCTCATTTCCAAGTCTCACTGTCCTAATCAGTGGGTAATACCTTTTACTGGACTTTAGCAAAGCATGTTAGCATTTGCCAGTTTAAAAATAATAAGACTGGTGGAAAGGCTGTGAATTTCAGATTATTCAGTATAGTACTAAAAGTATATATTTATGGTAGATAAAAACTCTTCCTTCAGCAAACATGCCAGTTGTGTTCCAAGTTGTAAAGAACTGAAAAAGCAACTGACAATATATTAGTATAATTGTAGTGGTGATGACTTAAATATAATAAGAAGTGAGATTTTTTGCTTTAGAGAGAAATAGTATCTCTTATTTGGCCTTTTGATATCTTCAGAGAGTAGCAGGCATGTTTTTGGCCAGATCTGTTGAAGATCTGTAGTAATGTGTTGGAGGAAAAAGAGGTAATGGCTTGTAAAAGTGAAAGTATACCTCTATATTCCAGAATATGGCTTGTGGGAGGGAGTAAAAACTTGGGCATTTTTCTTGAAATATAATGCTTTAAAGGTTTATTGGTGTTCACTCTTTCACCAGAGGTAGGAAGTTAAACTCTTCTGGGCTTACAGCAGGCTTTTTCCTTGCATTGGTTGATATTCAGCTGCTTTTTTTTTTTTCTACTTCATGGTTCTATATTTATTGAAATTGTGTATTGTACCTAAGATTGCAGCTTACTGAACAGCTGCTGTCTATTTTAAGTAACACTTTCAAAAGCATGGTGTGAAGAATAGAATGAACAAGATTTGAGTTGCTACCTTTCAACAGAAGGAGTCTAAATTGTTCCTAAAATCTGTGCAGTCTTTCCTTGGCCATTAATATATTTCATAACCACAAAGCTTAATTATTTTTCAGCTTTTCTGTGCACTTGTTTCACCCCACCCATGTTGAACTTTTAAATGAACATTGTACAATATAAGCATGCAATGTAATCCTCATTTAAAAAAGCATCTATAAATTCAAATTGTTTTTAAATAAATCTACTCATGCATAGTAAAAGGATTATGGATTGAGGCTTTGATTCCATCATTTTGCTCTGTTGTCAGAGACAGAGTAGGATGAGTTTGATGGAAAACTGTTCACAACACATTAATTGGACAGTATATATCAAATATGGAGAAGTGTCACAGTCTACTTGTTTAATATTTTTTGATCTTCTTCTACAATGCTTTTGTAAGACTTCTGTTTTTTCCCGTTTGTGCTTCTCAGGGGAGTTCGTCACAGCTCCAGTCCTGGACTGTTCAGCCATCCTTTGAAGTGATTCCAGCTCAACCGCAGCTACTGTTTCTTCGTCCATCAATCCCATCTCCCATTAATCCTCACCCTGTTGGGAAAAAGAGAAATGACTCCACTAATTACCTGCCCATCCTAAATTCTTATCCCAAAATAGCTCCACAACCCTGCAAAAGAGATCACTCCTTTGATCTAGAAGAATGTCAGGAAGCCACTTGCCATAAACGACTCTGCACGGAAGCACCCAAGATGGAGACTTCTCCTGTATTGATGAGCACAGGCTTACCTGCCAGTCCTTTTGCCCATCTACCTGTTAGCTTTAAAACCCCTCAGAATTCTAACCAGCAAAGTTCTTCAGCTCTGGTGACAAGTGGAAAACCATCAGCTCCTTCTGGTTTACATCGCGTTTCCAGTGACACTCAGAAAGTGCCAGGTTTGACTCCCCTTTTGCCTTTTGGAACTCTGCAGGCATCTAAGTGTACCCTTCATGAGAGCGAGGGTGCATCACAGACTACAGTGCAGTCTGCAGTGTGGAGCCCCCCACTGATACCAGAAGAAATTTGCACTACCCCTGAGCTGCTCTTGCAACAACAAAGCAAGTGCAGACGCTTTCAGAATACACTTGTTGTGCTACGCAGGTCAGGATTGCTAGAGATCACTTTAAAGACCAAGGAGCTCATTCATCAGAACCAGCTGACTCAGGCTGAGCTGGACCGGCTGAAGCACCAAACACAGCTTTTCATAGAGGCAATAAAGAGCAATGCTCCACAGTCATGGGCAGAGCTAGAAGCATCTTTAACAGGATCTGAAAAAGCTGATACCAACCTTGAAGACCCCCCTTATCCCAACATGTAGTAAAAAGGTGCATAGCTGTTGGTCAAGTTATTTCTGTGCCTCCTTTTTCCTGTCTCAAACTTGTACTTGAGCATTTTTTGAGTCCAAGACTTGCAAAGTCGCATTGCCATTAACAATTTGTCTTCAGGGCCAGCTGTGGGACTGGGATAGCATGGTGGGTTCTTGAGAGATTGGGTACTTAGTACTGCAGTGTGACTTTAACTCCATCCTAACTCTCTATAATTCCTTGGACTTGAGAAGCTTCGATGTGCCCTGCTGGCATGTTCTCATTCTTGCAGTGAAAAGAGAGTCGTTTGCAGCATTCTGCAAGCATTCTCCTGTTCTCATCTTCAGATAGTCAGTTCTGAGAATGCAACAGCATAATAGGTCCCACTGTTGGGCCATCATCAATTGCAATTAGGTGAAGGGAGTAGGTGTGAGGAGAGGAAGCAGTTTTGGTGGGTTGATATCTTCAGGCCATTGCTGCCTTTTCTGGTAGCAGTCTTGCTTTGGGGTTTTAATTCATTTGAATTAGTGGAAATCTGCTTGTGGGAAGAGACATTCTGTATTCATTGCAGTCTTTGGTAAAGTGATGGGTGTCTTAGGACTCAAGTGAAATCGCATGTTTTGATGAATATACTTTTGTACAGTTAATGAAAATCACAAGGCTTGCACTGAAGTGTTTGTGCTGAAGCCATTGGTAACAAGTGTACAAGGATGGTGGCTTTGCATTTTCTCGGTAGCTAATAGATGAAATACTGATGCCAACAGCTGCAGTGATATTTAGAAAAAAAGGATTAACTTGGCAAGACGAGTTGCATATTATTTGATATGTACATCTTTAGTTTACAAAGCTGAACTATCTTTCCTGCAAAATCAGATTTCTAGTATAAAAAAAGAAGGGTGTCTTTTTTTTTTGTTTGTTTGTTTTTTTCCTTTGGAGTCAGTTGCATGTGAAGGGTGTGTCATCTGGGATAAACTCCCTAAAAATTTATCTGCCTAAGCTTGAACTTCAAAAAAACCCAACAAACTCAAAAACATTTTTTCGTCTATGTAGATTTATATCATACCTACCCTGCTTGCCTTGCTATATCTAAAACTACTGTGTGCATAAGATAATTGTCCTTGCTAGTGGACGTCCACAGAAGTCATGTTTCAAAAAGCTGTTTTATAGGGATTTATTTAATTTCAGTTTATCTATACACTTGACTATGTCACTCCCTCCAGTCTGAAGGGTTTTTTCCAGAGCAGATTGTGTAGAAAACTAAGAAGGGCTTTGTGTAAGAACATTAAGGAATCTGGATTGTCTATGATACGTTCCTTTCTGTGTGGCAGTATTTCCAATGTGCCATCTAGGTGACTGGGTATTTTGATGCTTAGATTACTTCTGTGCTCTGTTTATGATTCTCCAAAAAGCAGCTTGAAAGTAGAGCGGATGTCTTGTGATATTGCCTAAAATGGAGGGGGAAAAGAAACCACTTTCCAAACAATACTGATATAGGTAATGTAGAGAGCAGTTCTTTAATGAAAGCTTTCAGGTGCATGGAGTACATTGATGCACATACGAGAAATATCTCTTTTTTGAAATTTCGAAGATGGCAAAAACTGTGAAGCGAATAACCCCATTAACAGCACATGCTGGGTGCCTCAGCCTCTGGGAGGGTCTGAGCACCCCCGAAGGTGGGGGAATCACACCTTTTATGGTTTTTGACATTTGCGTGAGCACCCTCTCTTGGAAGCCAACCCCACCCAGGTTGGGCTTCACACCCTTTCCTTAAAAGGTGAAAATTTGTGGATAATTGGATTTTATTCGCTGCTGCAGGCCCAGAGAAGACCTCTCCTACCTGGGGAGTCTGCCCTTTCTTGGAGGCAAATCCCTCCCTGAGTGCCCCACGTCTCCATAATAGGAGGAGATGTGGGTGCTTAACCCTCATTGGTTTCTTTTAGGTGGAAAAAAGTGGTGTGGCTTTCCTTGGACTTTCCTTCCTGAAAAAGAGAGGTTGTGAATGCCCAACCCCATTGTTTGCCTTGGGCAGTCAAGGCAGTTACACCTGGTTCAAACTTTCTGTTTAAAGTTTTAAATAACTGTGAATCCCTATCCTGGCCACCGAGGTCCCTGGGCAGTCGGTCCAGATGGGTCTCTACCCTGCATGCTTTCTGTCTTGCATGTTTTATAACCCCAGCACCCCATGAACTCCCCACATACAAAGTGACCCCTTGGTAGCCTACATACAAGATAGGTTGCAGGCAACCTAACACAAACTGGCTGCCAGGTGTCTTGTCTGTCCATCATTCACCTGCTTGTAATAAAACCATTTTTTTATTCCTCACACACCAGCATGGAATTATCAGAATTTTATGGCTTTAATTACCATATCTAGCGGGTACATCCAACCCGAAAACCATTTGCCCCTGGTACCAACCTCAGAACTGCCCTGTTGGAGCCTTTCCAAGGGTTCTGGGCCCTCTGTTGTTACAATCTGCTTAATTATTGCAGAAAGAACTTCAGATTTGAATATTCCCTTGAGCAAAATCAAAACTCAGACAAGTTGTCTGTTGATACCAAAACTGATTTTTATTAATTGCTAAGAGATGCAAAGAGAAAGAAGGAAAAATAAGAAAAGTTGGAAAATGCTAAGATTACTTTTAGAAGCAGAGAAAAGATACCTCTGAAAACTACCATTCTGTTGAGTTGGGGGCAAGAGAGAAGCCGTTTTTGCCTTTTTCTTTTCTCTGTCTCTGCTGTTTTTTCGGTATTTACCTCTTTAGCAGGGTGCTCTTAACAGCTTTAGTTCTCTGGAATGCAGCCAGGAAGTGTGGTTTCATCCCTCACGCCGAACTGCTCACGCTGTGCAGGGTCCTGTTCAGCTGCATCTCCTTGGCCCTCAGAAATATGGTATAATATAAAACTCATATATGTGACATGATGGGTCTCAGTTCTCTCCAGGCCAGCAGAGTCTCAGTCTCCAGTGGCAGGCAGGCAGCAAGCAATGGAGAAAACGTGAAAGGAGGTGGGGGAGAGATTTCTCAACTAGGGGTAACCAGCTTTCTCTCTTTCCTCTTCCCCGATTTTCCAAAATTTGTCTTTAGCTTTGGTAGTGTTTCAGGGAGGTTGTGCATGGTCTCTTGGCACATAGCCCTATTCAGATACTCAAAGAGATACAATAACCATAAACGATAGCCACATTTTCTGGCAGGAAATGTCCAACAAGAAGTCATGGTGAGGACTTCTGTCAGGAAAAGTCTAGTGGGAAATTCTGGTGAGAACTTCTAGCATAGACCTGACGGAGAGTTTTTGGTAGGAAGTTTCTGACAGGTAGTAAAACAGTTGAAGGATCCTCATTTTTGGTGTTTCTGCATTATCTGTGTGTCACATCTATCTTGTCTTAACTACAATTTATCTTATTCTGCTGGTCCAGGTGCATGTCCCAGACAGGATGCTCTTGCAAAAATCTCTTTCCTTGCACAGACTGTTATACAGAAATTCAGGAATGTAACACAAAATGTAAGAAAGAGTGTTAGTAACTGTTAACTGCTATTTCAAAGAGTAAGAAACTTATACAGCCATATTAAAATCTACAAAAATCTAAAAATCTGTCAAAGTGTGGTCAGAGACAGAGCTGCAACATGGTTCTTTTAAACGGTCACTTGAAACTCAGATTAAGGTACACAATACCATATGTTGGAGTTCAAATGGATAATTCGCTTTATTTTAACAATAAATGCTAGCAAAGAGGGAAAGCAGGGAGAGAGATAAGAAAAGGGAAGAGGCAACAAAAAATAGTACAGGAAAAGTTACCACCACCAGTGAGAAGCTGCTTGCAGGCTGAAGACGCAGGGCAGGTAGGCAGGCAGGATGTCTCCTCAGCAGTGGCAGGCACAGGGCTTGCAGGAGAAGACAGCAGCTGAAGATGGCAGGAACTGAAAAAAACAAGAGCAGGCAAGATGGCAGAATGGAGTGGCAAGGAGTGGGACCAGTAACTGGGACGCTGGACTGGACATGGGGCAACTCTGGGCATTGCCTTAAATACCCTCAGCTGGATGGTCACTGGCTAGCCTGACTGAGCAAGGTTTTCCCTGGTACTGATTGATCAGTCTGACAATATCCAGGCAGGGTTTGGCATATCTGATGATCTAAGTTTCCCGCCAAGGTGAGAAAATGTGGCAGCTTTCATGCACTTTTCTGTCGTCAGTTACTCTGCAGGAGTCTCTCAAGGCACCTGTGGGCAGCTTAGTCTGTGCTGAAGACATCTGGAGTGGCACAGGGGAAGGGGTTTTCAAAGGGCTGAGCTCTTTGCAAGGAGTTCTGTGCAAGCTAAGTTTTCCCAATGCTTATGCACAGTCATTGGACTCCAGGGGTTCGTGGTCCTACCAGGAGCTTAGCTAGTGTTCTGTAGTTACCACAGTCAATGCAAAAGTAGCTTGACTCTAACTTTGCAAAACTGCTGAGCCACCACCAGAGTTAGGTGGCTCTCCTTGCCCATTCATTCCTAATTGATTTTATCACACTGAGTTGATGGAAAAGCAGATGGGCTAATTAGATCATTAATGTAAGTGGTCTATTCAAAACCAACTGATTAGCCCACTAGAGCCGTGGGCCATTACATCCCACCCAGTGCTTCTACATCAATTCAGGAATATCAGTGTAGCACTTCTCACTGGTGGCGAGATGAAGATAACACGCAGAGGAGGAAAGCAGAAGTGAGCAAGCATTTAAATAGACATTTAACCAAGCCAATGCCAGTAATCAGAAACAATCCAATAACAATCATTATTTCAACTTGGGGTAACCATTTTCCCCACCTTGTGAGCCCTAAGGATTCCAGGATGGAGCTAAACCATGAGCTGTCAAAGAGTTCTTAAGGTTGCATTGCTTGAAATAAGTGATCCTTCCCCTGTACTCTGCGTTGGTGAGGCCACACCTTGAGTATTGTGTTCAGTTCTGGGCCCCTCAGTTTGGGAAAGATATTGAGGTACTGGAGCGGGTGCAGAGAAGAACAACAAGGCTGATAAAAGGACTGGAGCACAAGTCCTATGGGGGGAGGCTGAGGGAGCTGGGGTTGTTTAGTCTGGAGAAGAGGAGGCTTAGAGGTGACCTCATCACTATAACTACCTGAAGGGAAGTTATAGCCAGGTGGAGGTTGGTCTCTTCTCCCAGGCAGTCAGCAATAGGACAAAGGGGCACGGGCTTAAGCTCAGCCAGGGGCGGTTCAGGTTGGATATTAGAAAAAAATTCTTTACAGAGGGAGTAATCAGGCATTGGAATGGCCTGCCCAGAGAGGTGGTGGATTCACCGTCCCTGGAGGTTTTTAAACTGAGATTGGACATGGCACTGAGTGCCATGATCTAGTAAACAGACTGGAGTTGGACCAAGGGTTGGACTTGATGATCTCTGAGGTCTTTTCCAACCCAATCAATTCTGTGATTCATGCGTGCTGACTTACTTTCATCCTGGTTCATGCTTCCTCCATGGTGGTTGAGGCATTATGAATTGTTGTGCAACATTCATTTTCTGACAAATTTAGTATTCCACACACTCCTTGTTCTTTTAATAATAACATGTCCAAGGCTAACCTATTTTGTAGCATTATTCGAATAGTCTGCTGGACTTGCGTGTTTAGTTCCCCAAAAACATACTGTGTCCAATTACTTAATACACTAAATGCCAAGTGATGTCTTCAATATAAATTGATATCTTTTTAGGGTAACAGAGGACGCAAAGAAGTTTTCAAGAGAAAAGGCTGCCTTTTGCCCAGTAGTATAATAATCTGGAAGATCAATACCTTTGATGACCCATTCTGGTCTTGTGCTTGCTTTCGAGTTGGGAGCACTATGCTGGGAGCGCTGTTTAGGCAAGCAGGTAAAGGTGAAAATATGTCTGGGACAAAGAGAGGGGATTGCAGGTCCACATCTTAGTCCAGCATGCTGCTCTAATGACAAGTATGAATAAAATTTTCTGTTTGAGCATCCCCAAGGCACCCTGAGAGGGGCTCTATGTTTTACAGTCAGTCTTATCTTTGTGATCAAGGAGGGTAATTTTTGGTTCAGTATTGATTGGAGTACCATGGAGGGGATAATGGGTATAGGGGACTCATTGCAACTTGCATCTTGATTTTTTTCAGCCTTTTGTGGGGTATCTCCAGCATGTACACATGTCCCTTATTAAAGTTTGGACCCAGATTAAGAGCCATGTTTCTGGGGGATCTCCTGGTCCTTTGCAAGTTATAACCTTTGAACAATGGAACAGAGCTATTTCCCACTGAGGGTACAGTAAATTCAGCTTTGAGTCTGGTACAGCCATTTATTCCTGACCAGACATTCACCAATCTTACAGCATCCCACAATCATCCAGTCCAATTGGATTTTTGAGGTTTTGAAAATTGTTTAAGCAGGCCATTTATTCTTTCCAGTGTGCCATTTGCCTATGGATAATAGGGTGTGTGGAATACCCACTGGATTCCTTCATCTCTGGCCCACTCCTGGGCAATGGCAGCTATGAAGTATGACCTGTTGTCCAGTTGGGTAGATACAGGTTTGGGGAAAAAGCTAAACCACATCTTAACAGCTTCCAGAGTGTTTGCACTGGTTGCTCAGGGGAAAGCTTCAGCTGATCGAACTTTTACTCCCATATACTGTTTTCACTCAGGCTTCCTAAAGGGTCCTATCTAGTTTATTTGCCAGGTATCCCACAGCCTGTTTCTGTCTCTTATATGTAATGGGGGTTGTTCTAGGGGATGGCACTGCAATTGGACTTTACATTGTGCAACAGAGGATATGCTGGTGTGGCACATTTCGTGAGTCACTGGCCACCCTCTGCCTACTACACTATAAATCTTGTGGTCCTGTGTGCTGACATTTTAAGTGTAACCATTCTAACAGTCCCAGTTTTCTGCTGAGTTTTTGCCTTTAGTGGAGCTAACCTAGCTAATTTGTCTACCTTATTGTCCCAGTGGCTTGCTGGAGTTTCATTTCCCTGGTGGGAGGCTACCCATCCAACCAAGAATTTCCTTTCTTTGCAGTAGTAAGAATTTCTTGCCACTTGTCCTCTTGGCAAACAGAAACGCCATTTACTTCTTAAGTCATTTGTGTCCTAAAAGGGAGCCACTTGGTACACCCTTTAAATACTGCAGACAGGTTAGTGTAGACATACACAGGATTGAAAGTTTTTGCTTCTTGAACAAACACACTCCAGACTGCTATTAGTTCTCCCAGCTTTGCACTGCTGTCTCCTGTCACTGTCTTGTCACCTGTATGGACTTGCAAAGCTACAGCATAGTATTTCCATACTTTCCCTTCCTGTTCAGCTGAGACATCAGTAAACCATATATTCTGTAATTGGTCTGAGTATAGGAGTGCAACCTGGATTACAGAGGGTGGAGGATGAGTTATTTTGCTTAAAGACACCTCATCCTGTAAGGTGAGATTTTTGGGAGTCCTTTCTGTTACTTCGAAAATGGTACAATGGTGTTCAATTTAAGTGTACCATTTTCAGACAGTGGCTCGTTGGGCCACCCCATCAGGAGGTGGAGTTCCTGCTTAATGACCTTAAAGGGTCAGAAGTAGTGACTGTTTACAGATGATTTTTTCTGCTTTGCGAAAAGCAGCACTTACTACAAATAAGCCCTTTTCCCACGTGGAATACCATTTTTCAGCATCTTTGAAACTACATGGGTAGAATCCTGTGGAGTCAGGTGGGACCGTCAGGTCCTTTCTACCGTGAATGGAGGGACAGTCCAGAGTTTGCAATTCCTCACTCACTGTCGATAGGATTGGTGTGGTGGATGGGACCCAGCAAGTGATAGGTATTAGCTTCAGAAATAAAGAGGTGGAGGGCTTTGTCATGAAGTCCAATTCCACTTTGCCTTTTTCCTCAGCAAGTCATGTAAAGGTAGAGCAATTACTGAGAAGTTTGGGATCTGTTTACTCTGATGGATCAGTAAACCTGAAGCGTGATGTAAGTCCTTTTTGTTTTGTGGTGTTTTAAGCTGGTCTAGGCATGTAAGTGTGTCTAGGAGAATACAGACCATTCCTTCCTTCCACCAAATCCCTAAGAATTTTACTTCATGTGAAGGACATTGCAGCTTTTCAGGGGGAGTATGTAAATCTAAGGACTCAAGGTATTTAATAATATCTGTTTGGGTTGTTTGCACAGGTGCAATTTCATTTCCTGCTACCAAGATGTCATCAGTATATTGCTATACTTTTACTCCTGGTGCAGGAGGAATGAGTGACAGCTCTTGTGCCAGTGCATGGTGTGCTATTGCGGGTGAATGTTTAAAACCTTGTGGAAGGCAAGTGAAAGTGTGTTGCTGGCCTCCTCTAGTGAAAGCAAAGCATTCCTGATCTTGTAGGGGAACCATAAAAAACATGTCCTTGATGTCTATTGTGGCCGTTATCTGGTGAGCTTGTTCTTGGGTGGTAGCTGTTTGCTCAGCTATGTTGGGGACTGCTGCTGTGAGAGGTCCTGTGTTCGCATTAAGATGCCTGTTATCTGCTGTTAGTCTCCACTTACCATTAGGCTTACAGATGGGCCATACAGGGGAATTGTAAGGTGTAAGTTTCCTGTAAGTCTTTAAGGAGTGATTCCTTCTCGAGCCCCTAAAAGTGAGTGCTAAGGCTTGACATTGGTCACCAGGGAGGGAGGAAGAGCAGTGGAAGGACTTAATTAGCATAACTGTGGGATCTCCTTTCCAGAAGTTCATCCCTTTCCTTCCTCATCAGTCTGTGTCCTTCCTTTCAGGAGGTCTAACCCCAGGAAGTTTGTAGGAAACTTACCTAAATCGTTAGGGTTTTGACTGCTCTCTCCTCCCCTGGAAACCAGCATTTCACCTTAGCTGTTATCTGGGGCTGTGTGTTTCCAAAGGCATCGGCAACAAGCATGCCTTTGCAAGTGGGAGTGATACCACAGGAGGCTGCATCTTCAGCTTTCAGGATAGATATTTCAGCTCCAGTATCCACCAGAAAAGTTACAGGAGTTTTATGGGGACTAAGAGGACAGGTTAGCAATAGGTCTCCTTTAGAGTTTTTGGTAAGTTTTCTAAGATAAGTCCACCTGCCATCCTCTGGTTTACCTATTGCGGACAAAGGGCAGTTTCACGTCTCCTCTCCTTTTGGTGATTCTAATAAAGGAGGGGCTGTAGCTGGAACAATTTTCAGGGATCCCTCTTTTAGTGGCCATGATTGGATTAACATCTCTAATTTATCTGTGGTTTGGCCATCTATCAGAGATTTTGGGGCTCCCTTCTGTAAACACACCATCCACAGGGCAACTGTTTTTTCCCTGTGTCCTCCAGTATTATTACATCCTCCTAGCCCAGAGGAGAATGTTGCTTTCCTAAGTCTGGCTGGAGGGATGATTGTTTTACTTTCTGTGCAGCAAATTGATTTAGAGGCTGTAGAAATTGCAGGTACTGGACCATACTTCTTCCCATAATTAATCAGTTCCTGTGATACCTCCCCTTACATCCAAGCTATTTTCCCCGTGGTGTTTACCAGGAGTTAAGGCTGCTGCTAAGCTGACTGCAACCCTTTCTCCCTGGTCAGGTTTTCTATTTGTCCTTTTAGTTGGATATCAATCAGTTTCATGGTTTCAGGGAGACCTGTAATCAAGGGTACCATCTTCTCTGGGTCTACAGGCAGCAGCATCAGGGATTCACATTTCAGGGTTAATTCTCTGTCATGCATCATCTGTAAGCAAGCAGCGTTTTGCATACTTTCCACTATGTCGTTGACATCTACTATGGCTAGAGAATAACTTTCTGGATCAGGAATTAAGCTTCTTAGGGCTATAGGTGTGTAGGTCTTAGTAACTTGTGTCCAACTTCCAGATGGTAAAACATTTGAGTAATCCTGGAATTTAGGGTTCTTACTAATGTTTGTCTCATTCGTTAAGACACAAATTAAAAGCCAGTTGTTATCTTCATCAATTGTTGGCATTTGAGTACCAATCCAGCAGTCAGTTTTATGAAGAATATTGGATACATTTTGGACTAGAGCCACATGCAAATTTTGTTTCCAAACCTGAATCATGATTACCAACTCTGCAGGTAATGAACACAGAAAAAAAACAGTTTAAACTGCATCATCTTTATCTGTATCAGTCTCCATTTTCTCAGTTGTTTCAGGAGCAGATACCCTCGTAACTCTGGAGTACTAAATCCAGGGTTCTTTGCCAGCAGCTTTCACTGTGGTGAGGGTGGTTAGCAGAACTTGAAATGGTCCTCTCCACTTAGCTTGCAGAGGGTCACTGCCTTGCCATTTAACATAGACCAGTCTCCAGGCTCGAATAGGTGAGCAGGAGTGTCCAATCCTATGGGTGTGGATAACATGAACAAATCTCTGTAGTTTCTGCAAAGTAGAACTTAGAGCCATTAAATGCTTCTCTAAGTCAGTTTTTCCCCTCATGTGAATTTCTCCCAGAATATGTGGAATTTGATATGGCCAGCCATATATTTCACAGGGACTTACGTTGTCTCTCTGCCATGGTTGTATGCAGATTCTCAGTAAGGCTATAGACAAGGCCTGGACCCGTAACATAGATATCTCCTGCTAAATTTTGCCTGTTCATGTTTTGAGAGTACCATTTATATGTTCAACTTTGCCACTCACCTGATATCTGTAGGGAGTATGCAGATCCCAAACAATCCCCAGAATACAATCAACCTCCCCCACTGCTGTTGCAACCAATATGGTCCTCTGATTCCTAAAGGAACTCCAAATCTTGGAATTATATGATTGAGCAAAACTTTTGCCACTTCTTTTGTGGTGTTAGTGCGACAGGGCTGAGCATTGGGCCATCCACTGACGTTGTCAACCAACCCCAGTATGTATCTGTGTCCTTCTTTATGTGGTAACTCAGCAAAATCTATTTGTCAGTAATCTCCAGGAAGGTCTCCAGCCTTTGTTACCCCCAGCATCACTCTTTTGCTTGTATCAGGGTTGTTTCCACAGCAGATTTCACATTTCCTTATAGACTGAACAATTTTGGTCATTCCCATTCCTGTATATTCTTCAAATGTTTCAAAAGATTTTCTCTTCCCCAGTGGTTACGCTCATGTTCCCACAGAGCTGTCTCCCAAAGGAGTTGGGGTGGTACTGCAACGTGTCCTGTAGGCGTAACAGCCCATCCACCTTCTTTGATTTCAACCTGAAGGGACTTCATTAACTGGTGGTCTCTCTTACCATACTTTGGGGTAAACCCTGATAGATCAGTTTCCTTCTGAGGTATTACTGCTAGGATACCTTTTTCTGCAGACTCTTTTGCTGTTTGATTGGCAAAATGATTCCCTAATTTGAGAGTTGTTTTCCCCTATTGATGAACTCTCCAATGCATGATGGACACCTCCATAGGTTTCCAAATACTCTAGGAGCACATGGATCTGTTTGGTGTGTTTGATCCCACTGCCCTGAGCAGTCGGTAACCCTCTTTCCTTCCAGATCACTCCATGGGCATGTCGAGTGCTGAATGCATATTTAGAATCAGTCCATATATTTACCATTCATTCTTCACTCAGTTTCAGAGTTTTTGGCAGTGCAATCAGTTCAGCTTTCTGTGATGATGCATCTGGTGGCAAGGTCTTCACCTCAATTACCTTGTCCATGGTTGTCACTGCATATCTTGTCATTTGTTTACCATCTCGCACAAAGCTGCTTCCATCCCTGAAGTTCTTATTCTACCTATTGCGAGGAGAATTTGAAATTCAGAATATATATTTTTAGGATGACTGTCCTAGAAAATAAGATCATGGGCTCAGGCTACTGACAGATGAAAGGAAGTCAGAAAAAATAAAGTCCAATCCTAGCTATTTGAGATATGGAAAAATGAAGCTAACGGTGACCTCCATCCTATTTCCATTGTTTTGATGGAGTAAAAAGAAATGAAAAACTTCCCTTGCAGGGTAATACCATCTGACTTACACTTTAGGTGATGGAAATCTCTCATAATCCTCATAGTACCACATGTATTTTTTTCCACTGACAGCACTGAGAGTGGGCTGAGGTGGGTGTGCTTACAGCTAATGAACCTTTCAGTTGGTGTAATTTGTATAAATATATATTCAATAAATCTGTGAATAAAGTCCAGCAGCTGGTTAGAAATCTCCTACTGGGCATCAGTCCAGACTTAAGTAGTATTTACTGAACTAGAAAAATCCATTCTGGAACTCTTATGTTTGAATCTGTGGCCCCTTAGGAACGATATCTCTGGATAATGGCAAATCTAGATGCAACATCAATTGAAAAAAAAAGAAAGGAGGTCGAAGGCTCCTAGTGATAAGTATGTAACCAGAGACCATTCTGTTCAAATTCTCTTACTGCCTTTATTCCTGGAAGCCCTCATAAAGCGTTAAACAATAAGGACTTTCCTTTCTTAGCTGCAGTGTAATAAAACAGGTTAGCTTGGAAATGCGTTGAGAAAATCAGGTGACTACATCAGGACCAGAATAGATCCTGATCCTGGGCAGGATTTGGAATTGGTCCGGTAGATCTGAACAGATACTAGCCTCTGATTAGAAACCTTCAGCAATGAACATACAGATTTTTTTGTTCTTGGAAGAAGCAAGACTTCATGTTAACAGGTTAGCTGAGGGCAGCTGACCCAGTCTGCAGTCAGTTGGGTGGCTGCTGTGGCTTCAGTTGCTGCTGACAGTAGCAGGCGAGGTAGCTTGATGGGTCAGACTGACAGCTGTTTTTCTATTATGTTTTAATAAATGTTGATATTTTTGATTACTTTTGCTATGTCTTTTTGAAGTTCTACTGTTCTAGTTGGAATGTAAATATTTTCTGTACTTTCAAAGTCTGTTGCTAGCTTGGAATACAGTAGCCTGATAACTCTGTTATAGAACATGAACTTTTTGCTAAAACTTTACAGAAACAGACTGTGAAATATGAATGAAATAAAATATATACTTGAAAAGTTTGTGGATTATTTTAATACTGTTAAACCGCAAAGCCCCTTGTTCCAAATCTTTCTTTAAATGCAGCTCCACAACAGAATGTTGCCCATGTGGGAAAGTGCAGATCCAAAAGTGATACTATGATGTATCTCTCTGAAGAAAGTCATGTGAGCTTTAACAGTATGTATGAATTAAAGGGTCTCTGAGAGGAGCATGTGTAGAAGTGGGCTGAACAAAACTCTAAAAATACGTTGTCGTGGGTGACCATTGCCATGGATCTGTCATGAGCAACCTGGAAAGATTTTTCAGTCTCTGCACTGTTGTCTCTGTGATGACTGTACATTATGCTCACTGTCTGTGCAGGGTGAACTCCTACACTGCATCTTAATTCTGTCAGCTGGGTATGCAGAAGTTCTAAATTGTGAAGTAAGAATCTTGGCTTCTGAAAGAATTACTTGAGTGAAAAATTTCACACTCTGTCTTGAAGAACATTCTCCAACTAAACCTTTTCACTAAAACACATTTCTTCAAAAAGTGGCTGTCTTTACATGGTCTTTCCTTTGTTCAAAGATGACTCATCTGGTGAGAACTAGGCTGTCACACCCAAAACTTCCAGCGACCTTGTGGCATGAGATCTTGTCCTACGGTACAAGAGATTCTTGTTGAAGCTCTTACTTGGCACCAGACAAGGCAATAACTTGAATCTCACCTTGTTTTACACTCAAAAAGTAGGGCTATTAGTTGAAGTAATTTTATTTCCTGAGACTGGAACTCAGTGTTTGCAAATTTTATATTCATAAAAGGTATGGATACAATTAAAGCAGGCAATTTTTGGGCCTCTGTCTCTTCTGCCTACCTCTTCCTTTGTATGGCCAAAAAGGTGAATTGCTACTTTCAAGTGCATTGCATCTGTCTTCTTTTTCTTTCTCATGACACAAACAGTCTGAAAGGAGCAATACCCTTGCAGGCTTGGGCTGAGCAATCTCCTGGCGTGCAAAATTTCTGGCATCCACTAGATTGAACATAGCATGCTGTTACTGCTTTCATTTTCATAATTCCTGGTACAGAAATGTGGGGTCTCCCTGTCTACACAATTTTATTCTCTTGCTGTAGCTGGGTGGTGCTTCTTTCAGGCTGCAGTGTAGTGCACAGCCCCAACTGTGCTGCATGGTCCAATGTGTCCAAAATGCTCATGCCTGCTTCTCTTCTTAAATCTAACTCCTTTGAGGTACGTCCTTGAGACAAATTTAACAGTTCCAGTGTATTCTGATTCAGAAGACAGAAGGAAACACCATGTGTTCAGTCTGCTCTCTTGCAGAGCAGTTTCTAAGACTTCCTCAAATTCTTGCTTAAACTACAACTGTTTTTAGAAGAAGAATCCTGCATTGATCTGAAAGATCCTGAGATTAAGAATTCAGCCAAATTGTTCAAAATGTAATTCCTTACTGTTAAAATCATGCCTCTTACTGAGGCTGAATTTGTCATCTTTCAGTATCTGGCTGTCAGATTTTTGCCTTTTGTCTACTAAACTGAAGTGCATGCTGTGACATTGCTGTTTTCACTGTAGGCGTTTACAAACTGAACAATTAATTATTCAGCTTTCTTTTTTAGAGTAAGTAAATAAACGCTCAAATTTTTTTGATCCTTTATTAACTTGTGACACTCTTCTTTAGATCCTTTAAAATCATTTAAATGCATTTTTAATTGGAATGCAAATAGCAAAACTGGATTGCTAAGAATTGTGTGGTGTCAACCCTCCCTACTGCTACTGTACCTCGTCTTTATTGCAGTCTTGGCCGTGAAATCAGATTGTAAATCTAAATAATCCCGGGACGTGTTGCTTCTGTGGTTGGTGAATGCCTGTCCTGTGTGTTGCCACATTCTTCTGAATGCAGTTTGCAGGCAGAAAAAAGCAAACTGGTTTTAGTAAGTGACCAGTCATATTCATTGGTTTTCTCTGCTTTTCTCCTTGAAACTTTTTCATCTTTAGGTTTGTTTTTTTTTTTCATTTGTATTTCAATTATTGAAAGCACTATTAAATAATGTTACAATCAAGAACCAAGTTTATAGTTTTTAACATAAAAGTAGAAGATAGTGCTTAATAGGTCTCTGAGTATAATTCAAAACCCATAGTTACAATGTATTTCACCCTGGCCAGTTAATTTTGTATAATTTTGCCTTCAGTTTGTCGTGTGGCACACTGTTAAATGCCCATTAGTAGTATAAATACTACATGTGTGTTGAATTTGTCTTCAACCAATTTTTAATTCTAGTTGATCAATGTAACGAGTCAGGTTTTTTTGACCAGTTCTATTTCTTATAAGCTTCAGTAATGTCAATTTTTTTTGCTTTCTGTGTCCTGGAGTAATTAAAAATTATGGATTATTCCATTATTTTCTTTGAGTTGTCCAGTTGTGTTAATTTAGATTAGTCTACCTACCCATTGAAAAGCTGATGTTGTATTAGTTCTTCCCACACCTCAGTCCTATGAAATCTTTCCTGGAGGTGTGAAATTCTTTGAAATAGTATTGATAATCCAGGGAGCTTCTTGATTAGCTCTGTTAAATTTTCAGTCACAACTTACTCAGACCTGCTGAATTGTAGATGTTTAATATTCATTGTTTAAAATGTTCTGAATTACTTTTTGAAGTTGAAATCAAGCTGCTCTCATGACCTGAGAGTAATTTTTTAAAATTTTTTTCTAATTGCTCAACAGAAATTTTTGTGAAATGCTTTCCCCACTGTGCACAGAAGCAATATAATTTCTATCTTGGATTGGAGTGCTGCCAGCATAGATTTCTTCTGCATCTCGTACATATTAAGTAAGGGAGGAAGTGGACTTTCCAGGGCCAAAAGAGGAGTTTCATCAACTTCTTAATTGTTTTCTTCATGTTCTTATTTGGATTAAATTAATTTGGTTAGTTTAATGGAACTAGAATGCTTCTTACCATGCCCACTTATGCAATCTTATTTTTTTTCCATGGCAGCAGTAAGGATTTTTTTTAGGCCACGTAGATTTACAGGACTAAGAAATCTGATAACAAATAGAAAGCCAATCCTTAATGTTTATAATAGATAGGACTGCTTGAAAAATTGATGTGTTTTCAATGGAAAACTCAGGTGTTTTTATTGAAAATGTATTTTGGCTAAAAGTTTAATGTTTTATAGCGCTAGTCATAGCATTCTTTTTTTCAGTGAATCTCAAGTACTATGGAAATAGCCTGGACTTTGGCTATTTCCAAAGGGAGAAGATGTTATTTCTCTTTACCCTCGTCCTCTTTACCTGGATTGTTTTGGGTTTCCTGCACAGGAAATAAGACCCCAACTTCAATGAGGGGTTCCACCACCTTACGCTGAAGAGGCAGAAGCCCAGATGGACAGCCGAAACTGCTCGTATGTCTGCAGTGTCACAAAAACATCGCTGTGCCAGAAAGGCCTTATTCTACATGTGCCATAGGCAGCGTTCAGTGCAGTGACTCTTTTGTGAAATGAGCAGTGTGTAGTGTGGAAAGTGTGAAATATGAGTGGACAGTAGGTAAGCTGTTTTACCCAGGGTGAATGTTAACAATGCCTATTGTTTTTTGTCTTGCTAAGTATTGTCTCCTGTGCAAATGATAATGCAAATGACATGTGCAAACAAGGATTAGTCCTTAGCACAGCATTTTTCAGTAAATGGGCTACTGCATCCATTTTAGATCCCTTCAAAATATACATGTTACTAGAAATAAGTCTCTATCTGCCTGACATTTTTTCTGTTTGGGGTGAGAACAAATATAGCAGCAGTCAATTCTTCTTGGACTCCTCTCATACATTTCATGGCACCCAAACTCCAGGTGAGGACTTCTCTAACCTAAACACACTTAAAGCATGAAATTGATATTGGTAATTGTATCCACAGGATGTCCAACAAGTGCCATTAGCACTGACATGTCTAACAGATGCTGTTGGACTTCTTCACTTTTTGAGATTTGCCCTGGTCTCTTTCTTACTAACTTAAAATGGTCTTGATGAAGATATTATGATGTGTAGCATTAGCTCTCAATCTTCCTCTAGTGATTACTATTAATGTTCACTATTTCTTTAGCATGCCAAAGTATTTCTTTTAAACCATGCACTGTTCTCAATGCACAGTACTTTTCCATTGCTTTTCTGCAGTCTAAATTAGCACATCAGGTATAAGATAAAATAAGAGAACTTTAAGTGAGTGACTGGTTGCCATATGGTTGACACCTAAAATCTCGGCAATTTGACAGGAAGAAAGTGGGGAAAAAATGAAGTAAATTCCACAAAATTAATTCCATAAGTAGATGACAGCTGCTAGTAAAGGAGGAGAACAAAGCAAACGAAAGGAGACTGAACATCAATGTTACCACAAATTTTTGTCACAGATGCGTGAAAATAGATTATAAAGTAACCATTCACACATTGTCCTAAACTAGTTTTCAAGGTTCCTTTTTAGAAATCTGAACATTCTATTTTTAAACAAACATTATTTTTCCCATTTGATTTAGATGTATAACCTGAAATGTATTTTGATGATGGAGATGAATTCGTTTGCTGCTTTCAATGAGTGCTTGCTTTTCTTCCCTGCTCTGTCTTCCAGCCAAAAAGTATGTGGTAGGTGGAAGTTTGTGGCTTTAATCCTGAAAACCTTACCCACCTCCAAAGCACTTGGCTCTGGCATCACTACTGCTGCAAGAAATAATTCAAACAATAACATATGGTTGGAATTGAGATGGCCCTGGGCTCAGTTTCTTGTCTCCCCTTGGATCTTTTCAGCTGTAAAATGAGAAAAGCAGAACTTATTCCCTCTTATAAAGTATTTTAAGCTTTTTATATAGGAATTGCAACAACAAGTCATGGCTGTGGGCTGTCATGGTTCTGGTGCTGGATTTTCTAAAGGCTGAACATCTGTCTGGTCATACTAACCTACATTTAGGTTCATGTAATAAATTAAACTAGATACTCACTGGATTAATTTCCCCTAATGTAATTCCACAAGTGAGTATAGAGACTGGTTTCTTATAGTTTGGAAAACTGAGAGGAAGAAATATAGGTGACTAAAATCTCTACTTCTATGCCTGTCCAGGGAAACATTTATAAATCTCTCAAGTTTGATAAGGCTAGAGGAATGGAGAAAGTGTTAGCTAGTGTATTTCAGGTTCTAAAAAACCCTTTTGTGGTGTAAGCAGACATCTGTCTTGCCCCACTCATGTATTAATTTATGTCCACACATGTCATTTTCCTCGCCAGCACGTAAAAGCCCATCAAGTAACTATAGTAGTGCAACATGTGAAACTCAGCACAAAAGCCTGGAGGCTTATCAGATGTGACATTTTTCTTAAAAGAAAGCTACAATAGTTGAAATCAGAAAAATGCCCCCAATGCAGTCCTGAAAGACGCTGAGTACTGCAGTCTGATCAACAGAACTGCAAAACACCTGAGTACAATGAAGGGTGTGAGTAGTGCAGCTGCAGTTATGGGACTGTGTCTGTGCTTGAAGCTAAGAATGTGCTTAACTTTTTTTTCCTAGACCGAGCTACAATGCTCTGCAAGTAGTAGGACAGAGTATTTTCGTTATTGTCCTTCATCTACGTAGCTTCTGTCCTGCTTGCTTGCATGCGTCTACATAGTTTGCACAATTTTTGGGGGGGAGACATTGGGATTTGACAAAGTCCAAGGTGAAAAGGATCAGGACATAGGATTTACAAGAACTGACCTTTGAGTGGTGTAAATTTTTGAAATAATCCTAGCTTGTAGTCTGTGGTAGTGCATTAATGACTGGAATTTTTGTATGCCTTGAAGAATCTTTAGGTGCACAGGTGTACAAATTTAGGTGTACAAATCTTGCTATTTGTACACATATGTAATCCAAATGATTGAGCCTTCCTCTCAAAATTCACATTTGTTAAAAGACTTGACATTTGGCTAGTTAAGTGCAAAAAGTTTATTTTCTCTGATGTAGTACTGGAGATTTCTGACCACCAGAGTAATGCTTTTTATGCCTCAGGGACTTCTTATGAGGAGTGAAAATCTGTACAGCCTTTTAACACTTCAACTTAAATATGAGCCTTAATTTTAAGCCTTTGCTGGAAATTTAAATTATGTATTGGTAACATTTCTACTGAGGTTTCAGTAAGTAAATTTTATCAAACAAGTATAAAAGGTCATTCTAGCTGATTCATAAAAACAGCTGAACTAATGAAATGTCTGCTTTCCCCTATGTGGTGTTTCCCAGATACTGTGAAGGTCTCCCAAATCTACTATGTCAATCTTTTCTGTATGACCTGCTGTGTTTTATTAAAAATGTTTCCATGTATTCCATGAAAGAAGAGGAAGAAGGAGCAGGATTAAAAAAAGCAAAAGAAGTGATATCTTAAAATTATGTCAGAATTCAAAAGTGTTCTAAAATCTATTCTGATGTCTCAGTTTACGTGTTCATGTAGCTGTCCTTTTAGAGGATCCTGACATTTCCAGAAGTTCTTAACTGGCAATGTTTTTACAAACCATCTGAAAATTGTGTTATGGGAAGTTAACATACCTAACTGTTCACTTCAAGGTTAAAAAAAATTCAAATAGAAATATAAAGATGTTTTCTTCAGTTTACACAGTCACAGAGTCGTCACTCTGGCAGTACCTGAAAGTATTAAAAAAAAAGTAAAAATATAAGCAGCTTGGGTATCTCTTGTCCTATTGAAATGCTGAGAAATATTATCATAATTCATCATTGGAAGAAACTGCGGATATAAAATTCTCTGTCATGTGTCAGTCATTCCCGTTGCACTTACAAACAGAAACCATGTGGGAATCATGCTCTAATTGCATCCTTATGAAGAGAAGACCAAACCACTGGGTTTTGCTTCTTTCAACATGTGTTACCTGTATATAACTTTATTAGTACAGCTATTTGTATTTCACATTACTTCTATTGAATAAATTAGCACTGGTACTAATAAATATTTCAAACACAGCTAAGATGGCAAAAGTGCCAAGCAGAATAGAAAAGAGTAACTCTTCTTGCATTAAGCTTGAGCAACTGCCTAGGTAAAAAGTGGAAGCTTCTCTGGTTTATTTTTCCCCACTATTATTATTTATTTTCCCCACAACAGCAAGCAGTTGCCTATTCATTGTGCTTTACCCTCTTTATTCTGTACCTCCCTAGTTATGAAGATTTCATCTTCTTCAATCTAAGTTTATTCTAAAGGCTGAGAGTGGAAGAAATGCTGTTTAGAAGTATTTTCTGAAATGTTAATATATTTCCTTTTCTTAAATTGAACTCTGTTTCTAGTTGATGCTTGTTTGTCCAACAAGACTTATTTATCCCACCCTCCAAAATACATGCATGGTTGCTGCATTTTCCTTCCATCCACTTTAGCTGTAATTTCCCAAGCTAGAAAAATACACCAATTTTTTAAATCTTACTAATTCATTTTTCAACTTCTTAATCATTTATGGCTTTTCTGTGAACTCCATCTGGTTGACTAATTAAAGCAAAACTGAATGTAATGTTCCATGTCTTTACTGCATTAGAGAGTGATAGAAAAGGTTTATTGTCATTTTTTTGCTTCATTTTCCTCTTCATATGGAGCCTGATATCCTGCCATCTTATTCCACAGGTTCATATTGAATTTATCCATCATGCTGTAATTTTCAGGCTGGCTTGGCATGCTTCTTCACATATTTCACACTTTCCTTCTCTTTTCCCATCAATGTAACACATATCATCATGAGTCCCTACTGAAATTCATCCTTTCCCGGTAGATGCCAATGGATGGTTGGATTACACTGTACAAGTATTGATTAAATTAGTTCATGAGGAGTAGTCCATACACAAAGCCAAAAAAATATTGGTCTCTGGCCTGACTACAGAATTTTTTCTACTCGATACCTGGATCTGATAGAAGCTTCTGTGCTACAGGAATGATCCTTCCCTTAGCTTACTAAAAGCTAAGGGGCTTTTAGTGCCTTATTGACAGCCTGTGTAGTGAATTTAGTTCTGAGCTGATGGTATCTCTTGCAGCAGGACATTGGCTCTGCCCCGGCTGACTGTGCCTGCCATCTCCATTGATTGTATAAGTCAAAATTTGGACACACCTGTCTATCCTGAAGCAATGGAATGATCTAATATGGTATTGGGCTGAATCCATACACCTGGAAAACACTCCAGTTCTGGGAGCCAGAAACTGGGTCTTAAAGTTTCATCTGAAGTTTCACCTTTTCTTCTGGCATGAAATTATTGTGAGTTTTTTTGAGCTTTGTTTCCAGAGCTTTAAAAGAGATTTTTTAAGTCTCCATGAACTGCATCTCTGATAGCTAGGTAGAGCTTTGTTGCCACATTTTGCTTTCTTAGGCTTCTTTCAATAGCTTCATATTCACAAACTGACTTATTTCCTTGGATGGTTAGTGACAATGGAAGCATAAAGGAAGGCAGCTAGAGCTGTCATTAAATTGCAGTCTAGTGCATACTACTTCAAGGGCATCAACAGATCGGTCCAAAAGATTTTTTTATACCCTATACTGTGACTTGAAAAGAAAAGGAAAAACAATTTCTCTTGACAATAACTTGACTGCGACATTGGAAGTGTTTTCTTTAGTGTAATAAACTGCTTGGTTACTCTAGGTTTTCTCAGACTAATCCATTTCACTGAATGTTGCAGATGTTACCTGGATAAGAATATCGTAGTTCCAATACATGCTACTGGAATGACTTATGGTGGTCTTCAGTATTATATAAAGTATTCTTAATATAGCACTGGATGTTTTGGGAGAATATCTAGTGACAGCCTTGAATATCAAATTCAGTGGACATTAATAAAGAACTGATTCTTTGAAGTTGTTAGTGGGGGGACAAATTCTCTAAGTCTTGAAAGACTCAAAATATTGATATTAGCATTGAGTTGTTGGGAGTTCTTAATTAGTGAATCAGTTTTTCCTTTAGGTAATGCTATTTTGAAGTTTTCTTTCAAAGCAGCTTTCATAGCATCTGGACTTTGTGGACCTGCTTGACTGTGGCAGTTCATGTTTAGACCTACAAAGATTGCTTGTGTTGTGCTGGTCAACAATTTCGATCCAGCAATCATAAACCACTAGGAGCCCTGGCTGGTCTATTTCTTAGCTTTTTTTGTCACTGACCATAAAGCTCGTCTCTGGTCTTAAGCAGTTCTGGATGATAACATAATTCCTTGATAGCAACCTCTGTGACAAGGCTGCATTCAGCAGCTGCTTGTGAACTCCTTGGGTATTCTCATTTGGTTCCACTGTGTTAACTCCCTTGCCCAGAGAATATATAAGATTATTAAGGGTATTGCAATGACAGTCAAATCTATTGGGTTTTTTAGAAGTCTGATGATACATAAGTTGAGATCTTAATCTCTTTTTGTCCAACACAAGCAGCTAAAAGACAGATGTGACAGCTAAAGTTTTCCAGTCAGGCATGACAATAATGTGAATCTGGGAATAAATGGCAGTAAAGACAGACTGAGCAAAACAGCTAAAATACAGGCCAGAAGCCTCACATTCCTCTTAGCTAGTGGATATACAGTAAAATCAGTAGCAGACAAATGAAACTTTCACACACAGAGCTTGCTATAGCCTTTCACACCTTGCCTCTTTTGAAGTAAACTGATCAACATGCTCCATTTATTTTTAATTGGTAGCAATTCTGGAACTACTGTTAAGGTGACTGACAACATCTTCAATGAGGCACTGTGCAAACAGTGTATGGCAATGGTACTTGGGAACTTGCACTTTTTATCTGTAAACATCTGGAGACACTAGAAGAATCTGTCTCCGAAAGCCTTAAGAGTCGTAAGACTGGCCTGCCCAGCTTCTGACATCACTTGCCGGTTAGATTCAGTGGGACAACCTGTGCTGAAGGCTCTTTAGTGTAGTGAAGACAAGGCTGCTGCCAGAATGGCTCCATAAGAGGAGTAAAGCACAATTTGGTCCGTATTTGCTGACTTTTGGTGTAATCTCCAAGGATTCTTCATTCCCCTGGCTTTCTGGAAAAGCAGAGAACCCACATGCGGACATGTAGTTCCCAGAGTCCCTCTTACTGTTTGTTACATTGTCTGACTTTCTATTTACAGAGATCTGAGTATCTAGCAGGACACAGAGACTCCACATATGCTTTAAATTTTCTTCTCCCTTTATTAATTTATATAGAACAAGTAGGTCATTGCTTTATTCCAACCATGATAGTTCTGATTAGTTTTTAAAGAACTCAAAGAGAATTACACAGACTCTGCTGTTGCTACTTATGACTTCTATCCACATGTCTTCTGCTTATAACATAATTTGCTGCTCAAGAGAGAAAAACCCTTTTGGCTCTGCTGGGGCTTTGAGGTTTTTTGAGCAGGAAGTGATTAGCAATGAGTTTTCTTAATTTTGTGTTCATTCAGTCAACAATCAATGAAGATAACTTGAATTCTGCTGTCATACCTCATATTGCCTCATGGCTCTTATAATCCCCACATACGTCAAATCACTTCTGCTCTCACTGGGGCCACTTTGGCTGATTGCTCTTGACCTTGGCTTTTCTTTCTCTCAGTCCAGGACTGTTTGTCCTCCTCCAGTGATCTCCTTACAGCTAATGAGTCTCCTCATTCATTTAGTCTGTCTCCTTGCAAGTATTTTTAGACTGATCATCTCCCTTGAGTTGGCTATTTCTTAAGATAAATGCTGTTTCATGTCATCTCTTCTCGTGTGTTCCCTGTGCCTTATTACTTGAGACTCTTATATTTTAACTCTATATCCTCTGAGGATATCTAATGAAGTCCATTTGCATGCAGGCCTTCAGGTCTGCCCAGCAGTTTAGCATGAAGAGGAAAACCATCTACGTCTTACTTTTTATGAGATTCTTACTATGCATAAGAACAGACTTCTGGTTTACTTCACAGTTGCATACCCTAATTTACTCTACACTGTCATTGCAAAGGCTTCTGAGACCTTACCAGTGACTTAATTTTTTCAGGTAGTCACACTTAAAATAGTTGTCAGTCACTAAGCAAACAATCTGTTGTTTCTGTGCAAGGTCTTTGGCAACAGGGAGCTTTTACTTCAGCCACCTGCATCAGCAGAGAAGAAATGGTGGTCATCTGATTTTCCAGCCAGAGAAGCTTAAGTGCTTTATTTTTAAAACCTTTGCAAGTATTTAGACATTGTCACAATAAATCGTGCTCCAAAATATATTTGCTATTGCAGCTGTTATGTAATGAAATGCAAATAGTAAGTATATGACTCTCTAAGCACAGAGGATGAGAAACTTTTATTATTTATCCTTATAAAACTTTAGAGCCAATAAACAGATTTAGATTTGGTGACATTGCCACTGAGCTCAGCCTTCATTTACTAAGTCATAGTGAAGAGCAAAGGTTCTGTTTACAGTTGGTGAGCCCTGGTACATTTTCTGGCCAAGGATTTCTGTAAATATTGAAAGGTATGACAAAGAAGGGGTGTCAGGGCAGCTGGCTAATTAAAGAGCTACTCCCCACCATTCCTGCAGAACCCCTACTCTACCGCAAACAGGGCAGTCGGCACACTTGGGAATGAGTAGGGAAATAAGCCAATATACAGGGTCAGTCTAATGTTACATTTTTATAGCTCTTTCTATCCCAGAGGATTGTAACTGTAAGGGCTATATCCATCTGAAAGTCCCACCATTACTGCTTAAATCCAGTAGTTTGCTGCAAAGGAACAATTTAGCTGCATAAAATGGTGATGCAGCAATTTACAGCCAGGAACACAGGTGTTTGACAGGAAGAATAGTTATGCATGACTGTGCTGTGCTGACTCAAACTGGGATTTTTGCTTCTGCAAGGACTGAAATGTTGTGGTTAGGGCAGACAGCTGTGACCCTGACACAGGGACAGGTGTGATCCAACCCTGATATGAAGAGGGTTCTCAGGCAACTAATCCTGTTGTACTGGGTAGATTCTGTCCTTATAGAGTGGTCCACTGAAACTCTCAGCTAGTTGCCCTTCTCAGTCTGCAGCCCCAAAGAGCTTTACAGCCCAAGGCATTGGTAGCAGGCACTGAGTGTCATGAGCTGCCCAAGACTGCAGTGGCCATCAAACACCAAAAACAGAGGTCAAAGATGTCACACCATAATTTCTGCTTGTGGGAGGTAGCTACTGGCTGAAATGTTGAGAGTCTGTTGCCTTTAAGTACATAAAAGAGAAGAAGCTGGATCATTGAGTCTGTGGAAGAAGAATAATCCTGGGAATCCTTCCAAGGTTAGATGTATGGCACGAGACTCTGGCTCTGCTCCCAGTATCAAGGTGACTGTCTGCTCACCTTGATGCCATTTTCCAGTGAGGAGTAATTTATGTCAAGATGCTGTCTGTGGGCTATGATAATAGCTTAATTTTCCCATAGCTTTTTTGAGGTTGATAGTGTAATGTATAGATAGAAATTGGAATGGATCTGCAAATTGGTTATTAGATGCATTTATAGATTGGTAATCACATTAAAGTAGGGAAGATGAAAGAACTTGTCAAAAATCACATGATGAACTATCAGCAAAGCCAATAAACAAATCCTAACTTCTTCCTTCAACATGTTTTTGTGTTTACTGTAACAAATATACAGAGACAGCTAATGACAGCTAACTGTCAAAAAAGCACAATACAGCTCATGTTAAAATCAGAACACTTTTTATTGTTCACTGTTAGTGAAAATACAGCATATTACACATGGGAACAGTGGTGTGCTTATGTGAACACACATAGCATGGAAGGATGTAAATCCTACATGTTTTATTTATCAAGCTAAGGGTTTTTCCAGTATATTTTCAACATTACTTTGCTTATCACAACTGATTTTGTTTGTTATTGATTCAAACGTATTCAAGTGTGAAGTCTTACAAACTTGTAGGAATGAATACCTCTGTTCTGACTTGTGAGAAACACAAGGATGAAAGCAAGGTGCATTCCCCTATCTAGAATGCGCAAAGAGCATTTCTGAGGAAGGAATAACATTGTTCATGGCTTGTCAGCATACTCCCCGCCCTATTAAAGAAAAACAATGGATTCCTATCCAGCCCACATAAACTGATGCAGTTTGCCAAAACAGGCTGTTTGTTGCAGCTGCTGGGGAATCCAGTGCTATGATCCTGGTAGAGGTGTCGTGGTATCCTTTCTTAAGGCACCTGTTAGCATAGGATCTCAGCACTGATCTCATGGGATGGTGCTGCAGCTAAAAAACAACTGACACATTAAGTTGATTAATCCCTGTAGTAATTCTATTAACCTCCTTAATGGAGTTATGCCATGGTTGAATTTACCCATTCTGCAGCAAAGAGAGAAGGAATTGCCCTGGAAATGTATGTAGCATGTAACTACAGTGTAGCAGGGATGTTTAAAATAACCATTCTTCTGTTTGTTTTAGTGCAAAATGAAGTGTCCTGATGGGCTGGAAACCCTCTCTGTCTTCTGGGATTTGGAACTCTTCGCAGCACTAATGGTGCAGGTGTCCCCTGCAAGAGGGTGATGCATCAGGGCTCCTAGACAGCAACAAGGCTCTTAGTGTCCTCCCAGCTGCTCACTGTGTGTCCACACTTCCCTGTGTTTCTCTCACAGGCATGCATAGCCTGCCTCACCACACAGATTCTCAAGCACAACCTTTTCATTCACCTTGACCATTTCCTCTCCTTGTTCTTCCATCTAATCATGATTTATCTGCTTGTTGCTCCCTATCAGAAGAGCAGCTTTGACTGCACAAAGGACTGCTAAACATAAGTAGCGAAGCTACAGCCCTGACATATCATTGCATAGAATGCAGATCAAGGACAGAAATGAGACATTTTTAGCTTCTATTTGTTTTCCTCCTGATTTTCTAGGCTGTGAAGATTTACCTGCCTCATTGCCCCTGTTCATAGCCTGCTTCTAGGGCAGCTTGATTGTATTGCAGTCCTGTTATTCAGGGCTTCCCAGTATGGTGAATAATAGAATCATATCCTGAGTTGGAAGGGACCTATAAGGATCACTGAAGTCCAACTCTTGGCCCTGCACCAGACAACCCCAAGAACCTTTTCATATGCCTGAGATCATTGTCCAAACACCTCTCAAACAATGCCCATTGAATGGTCTCGTGTGAAGTTACCTTAGGTATGTAACCCTGCCTCAAGTAGGCATCCTGCAAACCCCTGCCAAGGTAAAAACATAATTTTTACAAGTCTACCACAACAGTCCAACCTCTCTGAAAGCTTCTGCTGTCGTTTGATAGGACTGTATAGGGTGATTAATGGGTCTGGGGACTGGAGGAGTCAGGCAGGAAGCCACAGGAAGGTCTAACTTTTTGGCTAGTTCAAAGACTGTTGCCACATATGCAGGTGCAGTGATGTGACTACTAAGCTGCAGTATCTCATCTACATGGTTTGTAATCTCCATGTTAATATGCTAAATTTATTTTATTTCATAGCCCATCCTCTCCTCCTCCCACAGCAGCTGCAATCCCAAGAGATGGAGTAGCCCAGCTCATTAGTGATCCGGGAGGCAGTGAGAGAGACAGGGAGGTGTTGTGTGCATGGGATGCACAGACATACATGGGGATTTTATTTTCCTTTCTGCCTACGGCAGTCACTTTCCACGTTCTGCACAGGGATGAGAAGTCCTAGAAGCCACCTTCTGCCAAAGACCTCTTGCAGGTTCTCCCTCCAGGGCCGGGCTCTTACCACCATCCCTTTCCGCACCTGGTACCGAGTCTGCCCACGCAGGATCAGCAGCATCTGGTGGCAGCAGAAGCCAGCGCAGGCCAGTCCAATCCCAAGCCAGAGGTAGAGCATGAGGATGACAAACATCTCAGAGCTAAGGAGAGCTCCTGCAGACCAAGAGTGAAGGAGAAGGAGGACAATAAAAGAAGCTTAGACACACCTCACATGCAGTGTAACACTCAGCCCTGAGAAACAGTGAGCCACCTGTTTTCTCTAGCCACAAGTGGGGAGGTTAGGAGCAAGACAGGCTGGTTGTTCTAACTATATTAACTTATTTCCTTCATAGTATCTGATGCCAGCCACCCAGCTGGGGAAATACCAAAATGTTAGTGATCTCTGTACAGCAATGCTTTTGGTGTTAATATGAGGATCTAGATTATAGGGACAAATTCAGCCAGAAGTGAAGAGTGCCTGTAAGACTCCAACACAATTTTGAAGAATGATTAATTTGTTTAAGGATTTACCTGCTCATCACAGTGAATCTAAGATTTTAGGTTTTTGAAATGAGAAGTGGATCCTACAGGATGTAGATGCTTCCAGAAGCCCTACTGTGTTTATTAATACCAGGCATAAAGATTTGAGATTTCTCTCTCTCTCCACTATATGTATCTATATATATTTGTGTTTAAAAAGAAAAAAAAATCCATGACTTTCCTACCTTTGGCCAAAGGCAGTTTTCATATGAATGGAAGAAAGAAATAGAAACATGTCCAAAATACAATCCAAATTCAACCTGTTTTTTTTTTAGTATATATTTATGATGAATGTATTTAAATAAAATTATTCTGTGGGCCCTTTCCTCTCCAATGGTTTCAGAACTCCTTCTGGAAAATGTTAGTATAACAGCAGGTATCACCGAGTGACCTTTCAGTGTGTAAGCCAATCTAAACCCATTAATATAATATTCTCTGTGTGCCCATATGATGTTTATGCTTGCATTTTGTGTATATTGGCATATTATTAAACACCCACATTTACACAAAGGGAATTAAATGTGTGTAACTGATATCTTCTCGCAGGTTCCTGCAAGTTTTAGAAATAAAAAAATCTCTCACATGCTTCTGTCCCTCTGGAAGACCATGGGCCCGACAAGAGCACCTGTGGTGGAACGGGGATTGCATGGACAGTGTGCTGCCTAAAACAGGTACATGGCTGCTTCAGTTTTTAAATTCAATACAAGGGTTGCTGATATGCATCTCTTGCTTCCCTAATGCAGAAGGCTGGATTAGGTGGCATCATCTGGTTTTGCAATCTGTGAATCTGCACTTCGCCACCTGGCAGTGCTGTAAGTGAGAGATTGGTGCAGATTCCTCTGAGAATGATTTGTAAGGACACTGACTACAGCCTCAAGCTTTCAGAGATTGTCTTCACTTGAAAACCACTCAGGAGTCATGCAGTTTTCTTCCTAAATGCAATGTCATCTTTCCCTTCTTATTAGATCCCATTCAGCTCAGTGGGCTCCGCATGCAGTACATCAAGAGAAGAACAAGCCCCTTAGGATAATGACAAATCCTTATACCAATTCTGTCAGAATAACTTAATCTACCAGGTAGGAAGCTCAGAGCCAGATATGGGATTCTCTATCCCTCTTTTACTGGACAAGAATATGATAGACATTTGTCTTTCCTACAGCTGATACTCAAATGGGATATGGAGAAATACAGCTTTCTAAAAAAATTTTCTTTAGAGCCTTTACAAGGTGGCTGTAAGCTTTATTTATATGAGCTGCTGAAATTCAACATTGAGAAAGTAATTACCCCTTGAAAATATTTGGCATCTCTGAGCCATCCTATCCAGACTCATGATTTTTTTTAACCTTTTCTTCAGGTTCCCTACAGAAAGCATTTTCTATAATTTCTTCAGTGAATCCAATCTGACCTGTGTTTACAAAAGTGCTCTCCATTTGCCCCTCATCACCACAGTCCTTTTTAGTCTCATATTCACTTTTGTTTTAAGTGACCTGGTATGATTTCAAGCTTATTGCCATACATTATCTATGACAGAAGAGCTGAATCATAGGCTGCAATTATAGACTTTGGGTCAGATTCTGAAATCCATGCCTTAGTACAGTCTGGCCAGAATGAGCCAACTCAAAATTTTCTCAGCATGAAAACAGGGAGCACTTTGCCATAAGACCAGTAGATTCACCCTTTATCCCACCTTTACTCCTTCTGCAGTAAAATAGGCATGATGAAGAGGAGGAAAAGTAAAGTTTTTTTCCTGCTATAGCAGACTTCTGTTTGGATCATACAACAACCCTTTAGCTGAAAAATACTGTGTGGGGGACTCTTCCAGGTAACTGTTCAAGACTGTTTTTCTTTCCTGAATTGGAGGTTCAGTATGGTGGTAGAAGCTCAGTAGGCCCTTCCTCCAAGCAATCAAGACACCACATGCCTGTGTATTTGTGTGAGGCAGCAGTTCTCATTCTGGCAGAACTAGAGGTTTAGTGGGAGCTGCTGAGAGCTGCTACCTCTCAGAGGTGCTCTGGCTCCCAACCCTGCACCCAGCCCCATTGTGTCCCACTCAAACACTACTCGTGTGCTGTGTTTGGCACTGCAGTTGCTGACACCAGAGCTGGGTCGCTTCACTGGTTCTGCAAAGATATGCCAGGACCCAGCTCAGTGTAGATGAGCCCTCAGAGTCAGAGAGAACTAATTCCTTGGTAATCTCCTCCTACATTCCTGCTCCCCTCCCAGGCTGCTGTGCCAAGCAGAGCTTAGGCACAGGGGAAAATCATTCCCGATGTTTTTAATGCTACTGAAGCTCATGCTACATTATTTACAAAAATTCTTCTAGTTGGAAAAATGACTCCATAAAAATGTCACGGCAGGATTTCATGTTTATTGTCTCTCAGTGATTACCATGACAAATCTGCTAATTTGCCAAGTAGAGAGATATTTGTTTGTTTTCAGATGGCAACCCTGCAAACCCAGCCTGGAATCTGAAAAGCAAGCTGGGTCCTTTGGCTTCTGTATCCTCAGCAGTGAAGACTCCACACTCAGATCATAATCAACATTTCTGGTGACAGTGCATGAGCCAAAACAGACTCCCTTCTTACTGAGCTCAGCTGAATCTGCAAAGCTAAAATACATGATACCTATTTTAACCTAGTCTAAGCTGATCTAAGTGTGCAATGCTGCATAGGGGGGAAATGGCAATTTTCTGTAGTTGCTTTCAGGGCAGAGTAATAGCTGTGTGCATAGTCCCTTCTCCAATGCCAGGTTCTGTCTAGCTCTTGGGTTTGGACAAAGAAAGGCTTGAGGCTGGAGAGTCTGAGGGTCTGCTGAAAGGTGAAGAGGCAAGGCTGGAAGAAGAGAGGATGAGTTACAGGCGCAAAATGAGGAGAGAGAAGAAGACTTGTGGAGATTTATGAAAAGGCAGGGAGAGAGGGGAAAGGGGAAGAACTAGAAAGAAGGGCAAGGGATGGCAGCAAGGAGGACGTATTTGATTTTGGTGTAGAGCTCTTGCAAAGAGTGGGCACAGAGAATTTCCCCTGGTTCTCTGTGGACTTGTGTCCCAGACTAGGGTCACAAGAGAGGTAGCTTATCATGTCACATTAGCTCTTCTCTCAGATTCTGTTGCCTGAATCCTAATTCTCCGGTGCTTGAAGGATGAAAAGATCTCAGTAAGTTTGCACAGCCAGGAGGCAGGAAGTGGGTGACAGTGGAGGGGGTGAGTGGACCTGGATGAAGGGAATGAGGGTGTATCTGCTGGAATACGGAGAATTTGCAGATTTGTAGGATACAGAAACCTACAGAACCCCCCACCTCTGTCTGTAGGATAGGCAAAAGTTTCCCCACATGTGCAGTACAATGAGTGAAATCCATCTCCTCTGTCTAATTGCAACACATGACCTGCACAACAGATAGCCCAGTTCTGTCACCAGCAAGTTGGTTATGGAACATTTTCCAGAGCCTAATGCATTCAGAATAGGGCTGTGGCTGTAATCTGGAGTAGGTCCCAGCTTCTGCTTCAGGTGAAGCAAAGTCCTTTGCAAAGGCTATCTCTAACCTCCAAAGAAGGTCAACTGCCCCTCTTGCCCATTTCTCTACCACCCCTCCACAACATGGCTATCCAAGGAAGATCAGGTCCCCCCCATCCCAGGAGCCCTAGAGGAGGAACGCATTCCTTATCTCTGAGCAAGGAGTCCTTACCTGAGAAGAACTGGCTGATGGAGTGAGGCAGAAGAGTGAGGAAGGCCAGCGGGTCCGCAAAGGACATGGAGAGTGTAGCAGAAATGTAAACCATGCCTGCCACCAGAGAGTCAAGGCAAGCTAGGGAGGTGTAGAGGCAGAACATGATGAAGTTTCGCATGTTCCTGCTCCCGATGCAGTTCCCTGTGAAGAAACAGTGGTGGTCATGCCTCTGAGTGACTCTGGCACACAGTCTACAGAAGTGAGTGCTGGGCAAGGCTGAGCCAGGGGACCTGCTTCCATCCAGCCAGTCCACCACTTCAGCTCCTTTGCCCAAGTTTAAGTCCTTGCCCAAGTCCTCGGGGGAGCTCTGGATCACAAGGACGTAGTTGCCCATAGCATTAGCTGAGAGGAAGAGGAAGAGGGCCCCATGCAGCAGAGCAGGAGAGAAAAGTGAGGTGGTGGAAGGGTCTCTGAACATGCTGGGGATGAAGAGAAACATCTGGAGGACGAAGGTCACTAGGGAGATGCACAAGAAGTAGGCTGGAGCCACAACATTGAGCAACCTGAGAACTAGCATTGTGAATTACGTTCCTGCGAGGGAAAGCAAGGAGAGAAGGAACATCACCGCTCCGGCTGCACACTTCATCCTTCCATTTCCTGCCGGGTCCCGGCCCCGCTGCCTCCGAGAAATGCCCTCCGGGGGTCGGTCTCCCTCGTCGCCGCCCCACGGCCCCTGCCGGACCGGGGCAAACGGACAGCCCGTGGGCAGCGACCGCTCCCCAGAGCCCGGAGGAGACACCGCGGCCCCGCCGCCCGCCTCCGGGGAACTTGCAGCAGCGGTGCCTCGGAGGGGCTGCGGCGGCGGGGAGAGGCGGCTCCCGCGGTGTGCAGGCGATGTGGGCACCGCTCTGCTCGCCTAGCAGAGTCCCTCTGCCAGGCAGGGTCAATTTTGGTATTGCATGAGAGGAAAAAAGGTGGTGCTGGAGGAGGGGGGAGTGAATTGGAAAGGAGGGGTGGGAGGAGGAGAAGGGGAGGGGGGAGAGGTTGCTCTAATCCACTGCAATACGGATCAAATCCACCGCTCTAATTTATCCCTTAAAGCTACGGATCTACAGATTACCTCTACGACCGCTGCCCTGTTCTGCACGAAATTAGAAAATGCACAAAACAGCTGGTCAAGTGCTGTTGTCCGGAGGCAACCTGCGGCGCTCTGCTAACCGAGCCGGGGCGGCCCCACAGCTGCAGCTGCGGCTCCGACCGGGCACGGCGCATCCCGCCCGGGCGGGCGGACACCTCCGGCCGCCGCACCCCGGCCGTGGTGCTCAGCCTGCATCGGCACGGGCCACACGCGGCGGGCAGCTAGCTGGGTGGCTAGCCGGCACCCCGAGCACCCCATGCCGGCAGCCCCAAGGGCTCTCCAGCGCCGCGGTGCCTGCAGAGCCCCGGCGGCCCGGAGGGGTCTCCCGCGGCGCTGCCACCTTGCAGTCCCCGTGTTCCAAGGCGCGGCGGGTGCCGCCCGGTACCGTCGTGTCTGGCGCCGGCGGAGCCGCTGCTACAGCTGGCTATGCCGAGATCCCCATGGCAGCCGAGCCAGAGTACACCCCGGCGTCTGCCCTGCTCCCCCTCTCGCTCACTCTCCGTCTTCCTTTCCGTCTCCCCTTCTGATCTTTTTCTGTCCCACTCGGTTCGGCCTTGTCCTGCCCCTCCTCTCTCTGTCTTTGTCCCGTGTCTGTCTCTCTCCGTCTAATGCCCCGTGTCTCTCTCCCTGTCCCTGTACTTGTCTTTGTGGTTTTCAGCCCTGGTTTCCTCTTTTCCTTCTACCTCCCTCTCTTTATCTCTTCCCGCAGTCCTGTTCCTGTCCGGTCCTCTCCCTTCCCGACCCTCCCCAAGTCCCTGTCTCGGTCCTGCCCCATCTCCCCGGAGCTGTCCCTTCAGCACCACCCGCACCCGCTGCAAGTCCCTCCGTCTCCCGCTGGGGAAGACAAATGTGTTCCTGGGGCTCTGAGGTCCTGACAAGATCCCACGGGGAGAGCAGAGGGGATGGAAGGGGAGTTCTGCTGCTCCATCCCATAGAGCACTCTTGCTTCCCACGGTGTGGGTGAGGGAGGCAAGGTGAGATTTCTATGTGGTCCCATGCCACTCCAAAACTGCCCCTGTTGCAAACAGCACTGGAGACAAGGGAAAATGTGAGGGGGAATCTCTGCAGGTTTGAAGCCTCCCTAGGTTTGCAGGGCACCTTAACACAACAACCTTAACAGGAAAAGCTGGGCAGGTGGTGCCTGGGCAGTATGACATGCTGGTAGAAGTTTTGGAGACAGATGTTTGCTCTCTGAGAGCTCCAGACCCTCACCCACCTGTGCCCACCCACGCTGTCCTTGTACTGTCTACACAGGCACTGTGCACAGCCCCTCCTTCTCCTACACACCTACATGCTGCACCTCCCAGCTCTGACGAACAGTATTCCTCTCTCCCTCCACAGATGAGCCACCCATGACAGGAGAAGGGCAGAAAAGAGGGCTGCTGGGCTGCAGCTTGCCACTGGAGACAACCAAACTCAGCACAGGTCAAAAGTCAAAGAAAGATGCATTTTGCCTTATCTTAGGTCCTGGGCTTATTGGTCAGCCGCTCATCACAGACTCTGCTTCTCCACAGGAGACTCTCCCTTTGCCTGAAGATTCAAAGCAAAATTAAAGTGTTTTTCATGTCTCAGTTTCTCGGAAGAGACCCTTTGAGGAGAGAGCAACTGTGCTTGTCTCTTGCATGTGCACTAGCATGGGAGGTGATGACAGTAATCGACTATTCAAGGGTTCTTCATTAGAAGTAACTTTTTTTTTTCCTCCCAGATAACTTTCATGATTCAACATTCCTGAGAAAAGCAGTGTATATAATACAAGCAAGTGCAAACCAAGCCTGTAGGCACTGGATCTGCAGTGATGAACAGCTAAGAGACACCTCCAGCAGAACTGGAGGGAAAGCTGCTCAGAACTGATCTAGCTTTCACTCCCACCTCCCTCATTCTCCTGTCACGACTACTGAGAATAAAAATCCTCCAATATTCCCTCAGCTCATCAATTTGAAGTAGACAGAGCCTTGCAATAGAGATACGTGACCCAGTCTGAATTTTATCTTTAAATAATCAGACAGTGTTTTCTCCATATTTTAACAGCTCACATCAAAATAATAATAAAAAAATTACAGAGAAATCTTTTCATGTCATTAAAGAGTCCTGACTGAAGGGACTGCATCTCATGAAAGACATTAAGCCTGCCTGCGTAGGGAACACCAGAGGCTGTAGCCAAAACAAGGGAAGGGAAGGGAAGGGAAGGGAAGAGGGAAGGGAAGAGGGAAGGGAAGGGAAGAGGGAAGGGAAGAGGGAAGGGAAGAGGGAAGGGAAAAGGGAAGGGAAAAGGGAAGGGAAAAGCTGTTTTCTACTGGAATGGAAGAATGGTGAGGCGGATTATTCTGCATATTCACACCAAAATGCTCCTGCAAATTGATACTTATGATTTGTCACTGTCAAAAGAGTGGATTCTTATTCTACCATATAGTAAAAAAACCCTCTTTCAGTGCTGTCATGTTGATATTATGAGCTGTTTGCAGGATGGGGGAGAAGCTGACTAGGGATGAATTTTTCTATGCATATGCATGTGTATATAGGAGAGTGATGGGTAAATAAGGAGATTAGCACAGGCAGCAAGTGAAAAATGGGAACAGTAGTTAATTTGGAGCAAGCACGAAAAGATAAGAACATTTACTGCATGAACTGGATTTTCTCCTGCTCCAAAACCAGTGTCATGAGACAATTTTGATGTATGATGCTCAGAAATATTATTCCCTTTTTCTTCTCTGAATCTTGTTTTGACCCAGGAGTTGGAGTACTTCCCCATTCTACTTTTCAACCATAGGTAAATCACTTCATCCATATGTCAAGATGTTTTTGTCTTTTGGGTAGGGCAGGAATTATGCTATATCCCTTTCTTTGGAAGAACTTCACAGCTGGACATAAGGAACACGTGATGATGCTGAGTGTCACCACTCCTCTCTCCCCTGCTGGCCAGTTGTGTGGAGGGATTTTTCCCGGTATGGACTCTTTCCCAATATGTCCCTTCAGCAAGTGGAGTGGGAAGCCACTGACATTATCTATACAATTGTCAGCTGATGATTTCATCCTCTAATTCTACTTTTGGTAATGACTAGCAGATGACAGTTTTAATAGCTTTGTCTCCAGATCTCGCAGTTCCTTGTGCTCAGAGATTTTAAACAGAATAAATACTGTTTCAGTAGATGCCATGCTCTGATACAACCTGCTCAACATCTTTCAAGATCTCACTTTAAATTGCAACCCAAATTATGTATCATTTCTTCCAACCCATGTTTATTGCCTCATACAGTCCCATTGGTTTAGTGTTCAGGATACAGTCTGATGGTGATTTTTCTCTGAAATGAATCAGTTAATCTCTGCTGTTTGCTGTGATAGTTTGGAAGAAATGAATGTTCTCTTTGGTAAACCAGATGCTGCTTGACTTAAACTATCACTTAAATACAAACCTTATGAAGTGGCTTTTCTTGTTTGTTTTTGTTTTTGTTTTTGTTTGGGTTTTGTTTGGTTTTGTTTGGTTTTGGGTTTTTTGTTTGTTTTTTTGTTGTTGATGTTTTTGTTTTTTGTTGTTGTTCTTTCTTTCTTTTTCTTTCTTTCTTTCTTTCTTTCTTTCTTTCTTTCTTTCTTTCTTTCTTTCTTTCTTTCTTTCTTTCTTTCTTTCTTTCTTTCTTTCTTCCTTTCTTCCTTTCTTCCTTTCTTCCTTTCTTCTTTTCTTCCTTTCTCTGAGTATCTACTTTCAAAATTTGAACATCCACAATGTCTGGAGAGGTTTACTGTTAGGTTAGGTAAAACTGAATGCCCCCAAAAAGTAACAGGAAAGGCCTAATGTCTTCAATTTTGCAACGAAACAAACATAGCATGGCTGGCAGCAGAGCTACGTATCTTTATACTGACCAGCTTCAAATCTGCCTAGATGGAGGCCTGAACACTGAGAGCAAAAGGGAGCCTAGCTCTGTCTTCATTCAGTTCTGGGTTATTCTGCTTAGGTTGTTAGGAAGGACCTGATCTTCCTGAAGGAGAAATCTAATGCTTAGCTTCTACTCATAGTGAGAAATGATCTTCAGAGGCCAACTCAACCATTCCTCCCAGTTCCTCCATATCCTTGCTCCAAGTTTACCTGTTCCTTGCAGACAAGAGTCTGATCAGGTCCTGAAGATCTCAGGTGATGGAGATTCTCCACCACTCTCAGGTAACACAGTCAGTTCATTGCTATTCATTCAGAGTATTTCATACATAACTTGACACTCCCTTGCATCAGTCTAAGGCCTTAATCCTTATCTCAGTGGATTCAGAGAAAGATTAATCGTTTTCTCACTGCAGTCCTATACATACTTGAAACTGCCTACCATGTCTTCTCTAGGTGAAGGCATATAATTTCCTCAATACTTCTTGGTTTGTATTTTGAAAACCTCTGAAAGAAGGTCCTGAGTATTGTTCCTGTTATAGAAGTACCTGAGAGCTGAGAGGCACCCAGCACTGAGGCCAGGTAGATTTGATTTTAGGTCACTGGGGTTTAATTAATTTGATGTAGATTGCCAGTTGTGCTGCGGGGTTCAATGAGAAGGATGTTTATTAACAAGGTAAAAAACCCTATAAAAAAGCTCAGGCAGTGAAAAGAAAAGGAAGGACAAGAGAAGGGGGAAGTACTACAGGTATTTCTTTATTTCTCCTATCTTTATATGAGCATTCTCTGTAGGTGTCTGGGTGCTCCCAAATTCCTATCATCCCCAACAGGCTTCATTATCAGACATTACACCCTGACAACAAGTTGTCATCCTGGGACTTGATGATACCCTTCTCCTTGCTTTCAAGATACTTTGACTATCAGGAAAAGTACACAATAAAACACCTCTAAATATATTTGTTCCAGCTCATTGATTTTAAACTTCTGAGCCATAAAGCTCAAGCCAACTGAGCAATCCCATCACTCCTAAGTGACTGCCACAACAGGGAAAAGTATCGGACCAAGGTTTCTGACATTCTGCATCATTTCCAGACAGGACACTTCAGGAACAGAGCTCTTAAGGAGTAGAAAAATAAAGTAATAAATGCAAATGGTATTTATTGCATGAGAGAATTAATCCCCAAAATAACAGGCATGTATATATGAGAATGGTCATCTGAAGCAATCTTCGGCCAGAAGAAGCAGTTACTGCTCCAGAAATCATGCACTGCCCTCTTTCACAGATCTGGCATCTTCCTTCTCACCCCAGCTGGCTGCCCAACCTTCATCTGCCATCCTTTGATGCTGTTGAGCATTGGGTCAAATTTACACTGGTCACATCAAGGTTCAGGAGCCCTGGTCTTCCTTTCTGCTAGCAAAGTGTTCTGCACACCTAGGGAATCCTAAAAATAATACATAACAATAACTCTTGCACATATTCATAAGTAAGTCATTGTTTACATAGTGAATATTCAGTGTGCACCAGATGGTTCTTCTTTCACTGCCTCCAAAATGGAAATGACCAGTTACTAAAGATAAAATATTCCTTCCCTCTGCTGCTTCCCTAGGGCTCCTATTTGTTGTTCTCTTGTAGAACTGCTGCTCCCTAGAGAAGAAAGCCTTTCAGCCTTGGAAACAGTGAAATCAGACCTGAAATATGAAATGTTTCAGCAGAAGCTGCAGATAAATGAACACAGTGCTAAACCAATTCCAGAAAGTAGACTTGGATTAATCCTCCTGCCTGCTGCAGCACTGCTCTGGGAGAAGTGATCTCTCTCCTCCCTGTCACATGGCTGCTACCCTTGCTATCAAGATGTTCCTCCAGTGGATCTGTAAATTACTTTTGCTCTGCAAAAATGCTAGCTATCAATTGGTGCACTAGATGTACTGTACACAACCACCCCCCCAGCCACACTGCAGGTGGCAATGACTTTTACTGACTACTTGGTTGCTACATGGAGGGCCAAGCTCTTGCCTGCTTCATTTCTACCCACCCCAGTGGGTGCAGTTTCCATTTATGATCTATTATGTAAGATGTACTAAGAACACTGGGAGCAGAGACCATGCCTTCAGCCACCCAATGCCAAGTCAAACACCAGCTTGCTTCCTGTCTTTCTCTATCCCCACATGCCATGCACAGGCTTGCCCAGCTCCACTGAAGGAAATGGTCCCATCCCATTCCATCAAGCAGCTTGATCTGAAACACACTGGCCTCAAACTGTGGTAGATTTAGGAGAAGCTTCAGTTCAGGCCCTTCACTTTCCAAGAACATGTTTAAGCACTGGATCTGGTGCAGAAGAAGGGTTATTATCTCTGCCAGTCAGGTGCCTACATGGAGTGGATTCCCACACTGATCCCTGAGTGGGCGGAGGTGCATTCTTGCAGCTCTGAGCTAGACAGCCAGTCAGGGCACCCTCTGACCCTACTGGTGAGAAACAGCATCTTTTCCTAGAGCAAATGTGGCTTGCTTTAACAGAAGAAATTCAAAGCCCTGTTCAGGAAGAGGATGAGAGGCAGAACCAGGTCCTCTTCTCAGGAGGCCAGAGGCAGCCTCACATTCACCTTTTCCCAGTCCTCATGTGATCTGGACTTCCAGAGGAGGTAACTCTTTCTTTGTGCCAGCTCTATGGGGATGTGAGCGGGTGAGCTACCCCTACAAATGTTGGCAGCAAACCCCAGGCCTTTAAGGCTCTGGGCTGGATAGAGTTTAAGGGTAAACCTTGTACCAGTAATATCTCCCTAGATCAGGCAAGGAAAAATAACTGAGATGCTACTTTCTTTTCTCAGCTGTTGGAAAAGAAAGACATGATTTGATGATGTCTGTTTGCCAGTTTCCAGGAACCACCTGATATATTTGGTAACAAACAAATGAAGACCACAGCACTGCTTTGAGTAAGACCAAGGTTAGGCTGATGGCACTGCATCAAGGATAAGTACACATCAGTCTATCGAAGAATGAGCATGCACCTGTCAAATGCATCTTATCCCCAAGCTTCTGGGCATCTCCAAAGGACAATGGTAGCCCAGGGCCTACAGAGCCACTGTGGTGTCTGCTGTGGGGATGGCACCCTTGGCCGTACTCTCCCTCCCTGCAGAGGCAGTGACTGAGTGAGGAAAACCAAACAGAGGACTGCACTGAAGAAGCAGTTGTCCTCTTTGGGGAAGGACTGCAGGAGATGACTACTGAAGACCACAGTATAAACAGCAAGAAGAAGAACTAATTAATCCCCTCTGAAGATCCACTGAGGATCTAGGGGTGGAAACAGAAAAATGAGGAATAAATATCAGGAAGAAGTTCCACAGCAGTGAGACTTGGACTTTCTCCAGATTTGTCTTCATGTGCTTCTCTCAGATTCCTGCCTGGTGGATATGGAGTAAGAACAGCCAGTACCCAGGTTTCCAAAATGCCTGCCAGAAGGAGAAGCCAGGATCTGCCTCACTCACTGGGAAAAGGGGCTGCCCCATAGGGTTGAAGGGGACAGCAGGCATGTAGCACCATGAGCAGAGGGAGCAGGGACCGCACAGCAGGGACATGGCCACTTTGGGGTTCAAGGGGACCAGGGTCAGGGGGAGCCCTGCAGAAAGCTCAGGCAGGAGGGGTCCTGGCATGGTGTGGAAGGCAGGATGGAAAGGAGCTGGGAAATAGGAGTGAAGGAGATTAATATGCTGGGATGGAAAGAACTTTGGTATGGTGTGGAAAGCTGGAAAGAACAAGGGTGTACTGGGTTAGGAAGAGCCAGCAGAGAAACTGGGGTGATCACCGGGATGAGAAGGGCTCTGAGCAGGGGGCCCTGACTTCCCAGGCATCCTTCTCAGCAGTGACCCTTCTCGTCGAACCACCCCCTGCCCGGTTTTCCAGGGCTGCCGCTGGCCCCTCTCTGACACGTTTGCAGTCAAGGAAGAGCTACAGGTTCACGTGTTACTGCGAGATTGTCACCGTCTGAGGAAGGACCTGCGGGATGCTGAGGATGGGTCGGCGCACGGGAGGGCACAGCCCCCCCGCACCGCACCGCACCGCACCGCACCGCACCGCACCGCACCGCACCGCACCGCACCGCACACACCGCACACACA
>VXAU01001242.1:1585082-1681965 GCA_013399695.1 Formicarius rufipectus | reverse complement strand
GACGGGCCGAGGGGCGCGGCCGAAGGGTGGGGTGTTTGGGGTCGGGGGGAAGAGTGCGTGGGGCTGAGCCCGGCCCGCCCGCGCCCAGCTGCGCCTGCCGCGTGGGACTGCGGCGGGGGATGCTCACCTTGCGGGTAAGGCAGCATCTCCTCGGGCAGCGACGGCACCGTTCATTCACCTGCGGGTCCGGGAGGCAGGGACGGGGTTGGTTTGGTGTCGTGGGATATTTCTGGGTACTTGGCTGTGTTTAGACATTGCTTGTCTGCCTTCCTCCTCAACCGCGTACCAAAGTGTGTGTAACTAATGCATGTGTCCGCATGCCTGATGGGTGGCTGAGGCCCAGGGAGGCACAGGAGCTTCCGTGGCTTGCTGGAGCAAGTTGGTGGCAGAAGCAGGGAGTGAGCCTCATCTCCCCAGTGTCCTTTCTTAGTGCTGACCTGCCCCACTGTCCTGTGATGTGAGATAAAATGTCACTCCACCGCTGTGTCATGTTATGGCTTTTGCTCAGACCCCACGTCATCCTGGCCACAGAATCCTCCTTCTGGGAGCCACACCTGATGGTGTTAGATCTGCTTTGTGCTGACAGGAGAAAGGACGTGGAACTTCTCCCCATTTCTCTCTCCAGCTTTGTGATACTGATGAATCTGAGAGGTCTTTTGGGTCAGGATGAGCTAATGTTCTGGCCAAGCTGCTCTCACCCAATTTACGACTTCATCCAAATCAAGGCCCCGCCTTCTCCCTTGCTTGCTTCCCCAGCCTCTCTAGCTTACTAGGTTTGCTGTTAGAAACCTCCTGAATAGGAGTGTTATCCAGGAGAAAGAGAGAGAGACCTTTGTCTGGCTGGCAGATATTATTTCTGCATGAACATCGTTTGCCTTTTAACTGTTTAGCCACCATCCCCGGGACTGATCTACATGCCTGCCTTCTCCCTTTTCAGAGAGTTCAAGGGGGCAGCAGGATGTGAAGGGAAAACTGGGTGGGCAAACAAGATATGAGAAAGCACTTGACCCATGCTGGGCATTTACGATGCTGTATGACTGGTCAGGCTGCCTATCTGAGCAGCAGAGAGACAGCAAAATATGCCATTTGGGATAGAAGGTGTTGTTGTTGTGGTTTGCAGTATTTGTTCAGTGCAGGGAAAGTGGAAAAAATAGAAAGCAGAAAGAATGACCCTGATACCAGATCAGAGCCTTAGCCTTGCTGCCTTCCCTGTTACCCTGCAAAGTGGTGGTCAAGGCTGGGCAACAGATGGAGAGGGAAGCAGAAGCAGCTCCTTCAGGAAGGATTTGTCTTAAGTGTCCTGGCAAACAGCCATTGGCAAACAAATAAGTAATAAATAAAAGCAGGGAGGTGGCTGGCCCCTGCAGCCTCTGACTCCATAGCACATATGGGCTTTTCTGGCTTCCCTGTGAGCTTAAACCTCTGCCTTCTTCCCATGGCTCCATCATTGCTCCTGAAGCTCCATTCCAATGCTTTTCAGCTCTTATATTTTTTTTGCATGATAATACTTGAATCACTCTGTAACTGCTCTCCTCTTCAAAGCTTTCCCTGAGGTTAACTATTTCATCTCTGGTTTGGCGGCTGCTGACAGTGGTAAACACAGGGTGGTCCTGCAAATGGAAATGGCAGTGCTTTATGGAGCTGCTGATCAGGGGTGTGTGTAGGCCCTCACAGGTAAATACTGTCTTCCTTCCATGCAGAGACTTCTAGCCCAAGGGAACCTAAAGCAGATTTCAGCACAGCTTCAGAGCCTACATCTACAGAGTTGTAGAAGGAGGAGTATCACTGCTTTAAAATATTCCTTGCAGGAAATACTCTCGTCTTAACAGAGCTTACCCAAAGCAGCAAGGAGAGGGAGAAATGTTTCTAACACCCACGAGTGAATTCAACTGATATTAAACTAATCAATCACCTAAACTCTTAGGCAAACATCAGTGTGCTGTGCAAATGCTGACTCCTCCACGAGTCCTACAAACACCAAAGCCTTCTACTGTTGTCACTTCTGCGTTTCTTACCTTCTTTAGTTGCTGTAAATATATTTTGTGTACCTAGCCCCAAGTCTGAAGAAAGCATTACATTGCTGATGCACTATGCTCAGAGTGAGAGCAGGTTTGCTTTGAGATTACTCAAGGACAAGCAGCTCCAGACTCAATTTCCTTCAGCTATGGCCTGATCACATGCAGTCCCTAACAAGCAATCAATCTCAAACACAAGAGGTCTTAGAGCTTTAGAAAATCTCACTTGGCATCTACCTGCACTTCAATGTATTTAAACACCTTTTCAAATCTGGCTGAAGTTACTGCTTCCAAGTGTCTGAGATTTGTAATTAGGCTATGATCATACCTTGTTATTAGGTGGGGACAATGGCAGCAGTTTGCTCACACTATTATAGCAACAATGGGACAGCCAGGGAGCATGCACAGCCCTTCCCACCATCCAGGCCACTATTGTTGCTGGTTAATGAGTGAGAAAGGGCATGGCAGGTCCCCAAGGGCCTCCCTGCAGAAGCAGAGGAAGATGGGGTAGAGTGGTCTGGCAGGTGTCATGGACTTCTCTCTCCCAGCCTGCTGCCCTTGTCCCTGTGTCACCCTCACCTCTCTGGTAGTTCATCCATCGCTTGATGTCACACCTCCTCATCAAGTTTGCTTTTTATGACTCATCTTCATGGTTACCTAAGTCCCAGTGCTGTCCTGCCTTGCCTTTCCTGGTATAGCCCTCTCTTGGATGATGGCTGTGTTGGCTTAAGAGCTGCAGTCATGCTAAGGGCCGCAGAGAAAACATCTTTGCCTGAGAAATTGACTTCCTAATTGAAATTACTGTAATGTTGCCAAGCCTCTGGAGAGCATGAACACCATGGCATAGAAGCATTTCTACACAGGAATCAGTTGTGCACTTCCCAGCGGTGTCCCCATGAGAAGCTGTGGGTACCGTTTTGACCAAGGAGGGGCTTCTCATAGTGGTAGTTTAATCTCAGGTAAAGATGTTTCTAAAATGGAATCCCAGAGCCGAGAGGCTTAGTGCTCCTGTTCGGTGGGAGCATGTGAAAGCTTTGGATGACCTGATTCCCCTATCCCCGACACCAAAGTCTTGTGTCTTGTCATCTGCAGATTTGTGGGTGAGCTGAGAGGAAGGCAGGATCTGAACAAGGCAAGCCCCACTGCATTCCCAAGTGCTGAAAAGCAGGTTGTGAGAGGTGGAAAAATATGCCATGTAATTTTGAATTCCTTCTAACAGAGAGGAAGGGGCCCAGTTTCACTGTAGAGCACTTATTGGTGGTAGGAGACAGCTGGGGCAGGAGGTGATGGAGGTTGTGACATTGGAGCCCTTAATGTGCTGTGTTGGATGGGCAAGGGGAGACCAAAATTCAAAGAAGCTGGGTTTGGAAGGGTAGCTGTGGAGCAACTCCCAGCTGTGCCCCAAAGTGAGCCTGTGGCATGCTGAGATAAGGCCTGGGGACCCTACGTTGTCCAAGCCAAAGTGGCCCTGCTAGAGTAATCCTCTTGCTGTGCTACCCATGCAACAAGGTGACCCACACTAGGATGACACATGAGGAAAGTGGCACAGGCTGAGGTGCTGAGATTTTGTGAGGGCTGGGAAGTTGAGGTGGTTGGTGAGGCATGGAAGTGGCTGGCCGTGGGCCGCAGGGCACCTGCGCAGCTGGAATCCCAGCTGGCACTGGTAACCTTGTAACATGGGGCTTGGGGCACATCTGGCTGGAGATTCTAGTTCCAACAGTGGGGTGGGATGGTCTTCTTGGCATGGCTATGGTTTGGAGCACAGTGTCTGTACTTGGAGATATTCAAAACCTGCCTGCAACCTCCTCTAGCTGACCCTGCTTTGAGAAGGGAGGTTGGATTAGACAATCTCTCTTCAACCTCAACGCTTCTATATGTATTTGGGCTGTCTTCTGACAAATTTAGTCACCATGGGATAATCCCCACGGTAACATGAGATAAATGACCAGAAGCTGAGGTTTGCCCTGCTCCCCTGAGTATGCAAGCAGCGGTCTGGAGGTCTCTACACAGGTGGGAGACTCCCAGGGTTTGCAGGCTCCAGGCTGGAGACATGCACTGTTCACTGTGTTTCTGGGCTGCTTTTCTCAGAGAGGGCAGAACTGTGTGGAAGTATAATGGCAACGAGGGCAGAAAAACAAGCCAAACTTTGTAGACTTTAGAATAAGTTTGATCTGTGCCTTGTTTGGCTCTTGACCTGCTGCTGAGTAGGACAGATGGAGTAAAGCTACAATCTAAACTAATGATCAGAAAGCCAGGACCTCAGTACCTATTTTTAATATCTCTGTGTTTGTACACGTCTGCGCTTTTCCTAAGGACAAGTTGATTCTCAGTGATGAGTATGATGTGGTACTTAGGGCTCAGCAGGAGGCTGCACCATGCTTAAGTGAGTGGGTTTGCAGTGTAACATATGGTTATTTAGATATTTAATGTCTATACTACTTGAATTACAAAATGGTGAGTGATGCATTTCTTATTAGATATCTCATCATTATTTATTATAAATTTGGTCCACTGGAAGATGAAGTCCACTTTGAAATGCAGAAAGCAAACACTTAAAAAGTGGTTTCTAGCTGATTAAATAAAACTGCTTAATATGTATGGGTCCACAAAAGAAAAGCGAGTAAGTTTGTGAAAACATTCTTTATATGTATAATGAATTTAACAATACTATACTGCTATGCTTTATTGTATTATTATACTACTATATCATAACAACAGAATTTTATTATAGGAAATATAAAATATAGCCAGTGATATAACCTGATTATTTCTGGCATTTAAGAATTCAAAACTGGTAGAGATTATCCTCTCACACTTCATCTTCATTGGGCTTTGAAAGAGAATGAGGCTGTCCTGCATTGTCCTGCTGTATTTTTTCAGAACTTTGACTAAACCAATCAGTGTACTAAGTTCATTGAAACATTTTTTCCTCTCTCCTTTCCAAAAAGATTGCTGCTGTCAGAACCACTTTTGCAGTTCATCAGGCTTTAGCTCCAGTTACTCAGCCGCTGAGCCAGCGAGGACATACTGCATGAATTTTTACTGATTTATTTTTCACTGGTGAGAGGAATCTGAGGTCTTAGCACATAGGTTGTAAGAACTTCCAGTTTTTAATTAGCTGTCTTTTAATTTAAAAAGTTTTTAGTTCACACAAAATCTGATTACTTTTAAGTCAGGTGTATGTTTCCAAGAGTCATAATTCTTTTATTTGTCCTGGTTCCAAGTCCTCTTTATTGCTTTTTCATTTCATATTACTGCTGCTAATCTTCTCATCAGGCAGTTTCATTGGATTTTTCTGTTGGGAGGTTTTCGTCAAGTTTAATGTTCTTTTATCTGAGTTTTTAATTGCTTAGGTTTTCTTCCATGAAATGTAATCAAATTCCTTCTTCTTTAAAAACAAAGAAAAGCCCCAACAAAGCAAATACTGATAATAACAGCTGCAGTGCTATGTCACCTCTTGAGAACTTTCAGATTTTGTTTAGTCGTTGCAGGAAAGTCAGGTGGTGGATGTTTTTGCAAATACAGTTCTTTGATATCCTATGCATTGGGCTGGGTAAAGCTAGCTATGCAAAACTTTAGTAATTGGATTTATAGAAACCATGACCATGCTCTAAGTCTTGTCTTGGATACATACATATGGCTATGATGACTTCATGTGTGTTTCAGCGTACCTACTAGGTTTCAGGATTCCTTCATCCTGGTAGCTACATCTGGGAGGACAGCTTTTTATTTGGGCACATATGTGAGCCCCTGCAGAGTCAAACTTCAGGGTTTTTTTTCCTTCCATAATGAGAAGGTGAATTTGTAGCCCTCGTGCAAGGCATGTTGCAGTTTGTTTCAGCAGAGAAGGGATAACTCCACATTTCTTTGGGCTTTGTTTGTTTGTTGTTGTGGAAAATATCCTAGAGGCAGCATAAATTTCTGTACATCTGTAGCCTTTAAAATCGAGGCTGGAAGTGATGCCTGCGGGCATTCCTCCACCTCCCCAGCTGCCTGTGGGAGCCCTCCATAGTAGTGCTGTGTCCTCCCCATCCCCATGGCCTGGGGCAGGAGGAGAGCTGCACAGGCATGTGTTGGGACTCGCCAACCTTTGGTCCAGTGCTGCAGCAAAGTAACTGGGCGGGGTTTCAAGACCAGTGTGTCCTGCAGGTTGTCCTATCCCCAACGAAAAGGCAAAAGTATGGGATTCACCATCAGTTAAATGTTGATACCCACTACTCTGGAGAAGCATTTGGCTGCCTGTCCAGAGCTCTGCTCAACTTTCCAGGGCTGTGGTTGGCACATGGATGTTTGGATGAGCCCGAGGCTGCACAGCATCTGCAGTTGTGCAGATTTTTGTCTCTACTAAGTGCAAGTGTGCTGCTAGCACTGGTGAAGCAGAGGGGTATTTTGTTGTGGGATATACCCATGCTTTACTGGAAGCACTAGTTGCTCCAGGGAACCAGTCTGGGAGGTCTTGTGCATTCTCACCTTGGTATTTCTCAGACTGAGTGGAGGCGTTTCCAGGTGGGGAAATGCCTCCCAGCCAGCAGCTATGCAACACAGTAGGCACCAGACTGCCCCTTACGAGGAGGTGGAGACCCTCGCTCATTTAATAAATACCTTGCTGGTGCTGCAGAGGCTGAATACATGATCAGGATCTCAGAGCACTCCGTGCAGCAGCAGTCCTGCCAGGCATGAGCAGCACTCCTGGTGGCAAACTGGGATGTGCTGCATGGGAATGGAGTCAGGCAGAACAGCATATCCTAAGCCGGGAATAAAGCAGGAGCCTTGTCTGAGACTGGGCCAGGACACCCAGCCACTGTGCAAACACCCCCATATCAATGCTGCATACCCAAGCATCTCTTCCAAAATGCACATAGAGCCTGTCTGATTCCTGCTAATTGTAGCTGGGCCTCAGTAGCTGCTGGGCTGTGGAGAGGCTTGCAGTGGCTGTTGCTGGTACACTGATCCTTGCCTAGGTCCCCAGACCTCTTTGGCTGTCTGTTTTCCTAGTGCTGGCTCCGCTGTGGCAATAGTGCCCTGGAAGGATGAGGGGACATGAACTTGGAGAGGCTCCTTTTGCAGCCATCTGCTACATTGCCTCACGTTTAATTTCCCTTTCTTCTCTGTTCCTCACAAGCAGTGATGATGTGGAGCACAAGGGGTGGCTGCCTGGGGACCCTGTACTGCTGGCAGAGTAGACAAAGCAGCACAGGGGCTTCCAGCCCTTTCCTGAGTGTAAACCTGGCTGTGTGGCCCTGTGTGCAAGGAAGGCAGGTTTGTGAAGAGAAACCAGGGACTGTCTGTCTTTCTTCCCTGTTATTTTTCACCTGATCCTAGATAGCCTTTTTCCATGGCTGACTTGCCCATGAAGTGTCCCTGATACTGACTATTGGATGTGGCATGTTTGAAAGGATGTGACCCCCCAGCAAACCTGCCAGGCTGGGCTGACAGCCCATGTACAGTGTTTTGTTGCTTACTCTTGCAGCAGGAAGAGCTTGCAGGTCTCTCAGTGACCACCCTGCTGCCAAATCTGCCATCTGTCTCACATCCTCTGGGCAATGCTATGCCTCCCAGCCCACAGCTTCTCTCCTCCCAGTGCCTTGTCCCTTTCCCAGCCTGACTGCTGTACATGTCCAGATGTGACAGTTCCTTCTCTGCCTGAAGGGAAAGAAACCGTTTCTTGTGTTTTTCTCCATCACGTCTGCCACTCCCGACACCCCTTGCGCTGGCTGTGGGCAGCTGCTGGCCAGTGGGCATAGCCAGAGAGGGGCAGGAAGGCAGTGCAGTGAGTGTGGGCAGTGCCAGCCTGCAGCACTGGCACAACAGTCTGCTTGCTGACCATCTGTGTCCCACTCATTGTGTGTTCTAAGCCACCCACGTGTGATACATGTGTGTTGGGGGGGATCCTGAACCCCAGTCTTTGTCCCAAAATTCCTGTGATTTTCCTCTTATCTCTGATGCTCCAGAGCTATTTGACTCTCCAGATCTTCTGCATGATGATAAGAGCAGCCTGGTGGGTGTGATGGGCTGTTTGCTCTGTTCTGCTTGGCTCTGCTGTGCCCTGCCCTGTACTTGACTGGAGCTGTGCTCAGATGTTGTGGGCAAGTGGAATTCCCCATGGATGATGGAAGTGATGGGGACAAGTTGTCTTGTCCCCATATATGACCACCCGTCACACCTGCAGGAGGCTGAAAGGATCAGTGCGTTGCAGAACTGTGTGACTGCAGCTCCACATACGCCTGGGAGAGCTGCCTTTCTTTGGCTGCAGCAGCAACAACTTTCCTCTTATCTCCCTGAAAGTCTGTGTGGGCTGCAGAGGCAGCTGGATGTGTGTCCCAGTGTCTAGAGAGTGACTGCCTGCTTCCTCAGCTGCCCCAGTGAAAAGCAGTGCTGAGATTGGGGCTGATGGGGGCTGGATCTGGTGGGGGGGCAGGCAGCTGGCCCATGGCTCAGGCAAAGGCACTGCAATATGGTGTTGAGACTATGAGCTGGGTTCAGACTCTTCCCTCCTCCTTTGAAAGGACCAAATTTGCTTGCACTCCAGGAGATAGGTGGTGATTTGTTGAGTCCCCAGGGAAAGGAGGCGGCTGAGCCAGGCCTTGGGGAGCAACTTCTCTCCTTGTCCTCCTGTTGCAGGCACCTGTGCACACCATCAAAGGCTTTCCCTTCCCTTTGAGGCACTTTAACTCGAACCAGTGTGCTGAGAGCTAATCTCTTTGGCCCAGCTGGATGCAACTTACACAGTGACTAACACAGTGGCTGCTGAGGCCGTCCCCTCTTGTGCCACTGCCTGAGCCTTCGCTGAGCTGCCAGCTCCTGTGCTCCCAGGGTGGCGTGATTCATCCCAGTCATATGGTGTTACCCAAATCTTCTTGGAAGCAGGGCAGAGGTGGGAGGAAAGCCTTGTCAAGGCCAGGATTGCTGTGTGGTGTGCTCATGGGCTCCTGCTGCAGCTCAAACCTCACACTGGAACCAAGCACAGGCGATAGAAATGTTCTAGCTCTGCAGATGCTCTATAATGATATTTTGTGTGTGTGTATGTGTATATATGTAGTGTTGTAATGCACTGCTCTCAGGAAGAAGCTTTCATGCTTGCAGAGAAGGGGGCTGGGCAGAGCAGGAGTGTTTCTTTGCTCCTGCAGCAGAATCAGCTGTGGGGAATGTTGTGGCTCCTTGAAGCTGGGGAGGAGTGAAGGGTAGAGAGGCTGGTGGCAAGCTGGGCACCAAGGCATCCCCCAGAGCAGCGTGGAGGAAGGTGCATGGCTGGCCCCAGGAGAAGGGGATCAGCAGGACAACATAACACTGCCTCTAGGAGCCTGTGGGATCAGGGTGTTCGGTGGGAGAGTGCTCCCAGGTCCTTGTCAGCAGCAGCAGGCTGGAGTGGAGCAGAGCTTGGCCCAGCAGCATGAGTGCCAGACCCCTGGTAGTTCATCATGTGCCCATGCTCATGCTGCATAAGACAGCAGGCTTGTGGCCATCAGCTGTGAGGAGAGCTGGCCGAAGCTCAGCAGTTGAGAGCAGCTGTGCAAGGGCTTGAAACACAAGCAGTATGATATTGGGCTTCTTGTTATGCATCCTTTCCTTGCACAGCCCAAGCCCTCTCCCTGCCATTTATCCTTGCTAGTGTATCTCCTTCCCTCAGCCCTCTGGTGAAGTTCCCTCCACGCACTAGTGATGGCTGTAGCTGTGCTGGCTGCTCCTGTGGCTGGCAGTCTCTGCAGCAGGTGGCTTTATAAAAGGCAGAATATAAACCTCCCACTCTCCTTTCCGCCTCCCACAGCTCCCTGCTCCCCAAACAATGGAAGGGACATGGGCAGGAAAGAGCTGCTTTGTCCCTATCTCCATCCTGGCTTCTCCCCCATCTCCAGGGGCCACAGTGCTCCTGGCACCTTGTGGCACTGTGAAAGATGCCTGACTCACTGTGACAGCTTCGGGCCCTGACCAAGGCACAGCTGCTCCTGGTTTGTATATAGGTTTCCACAAGGGAGTGCTTTTCCTAGTGGAGGTGGCACTTTCCTTCACAAAGGCCTTAAAATCCTTCTCTGTGTGAGCACTGTTACCTGGGTGGCAAAAGAAGCTGTCTATAAATGCCCAACATCCCAGCGATGCTGCAGCCATGCTGAGAGGTGCCTTTCTTGGTCTTCAGTGCCAAAAGTGAGCTGCCTCTGCCATACTGGCTGTGTGTGGGCACATGCTCTGGTCTTGGAGCTCGCAGACAATAAGCAACCTGGAGGTACCCTTTGCAGGGAAGCTTCAATGTTCTGTAGGGCTGACTGCTGCTGTGGCTCTGTCACAAAGGCAGAGGTGGCTGGAAGTTGTTCTCATCTGTGTGTATCTTCATTGATTAATTGCAACTTCTGGGATTGCTCTGGGGACTGTGAACAGCATGCTGCATCCCAGCGTGGGATCTGGTGATACCAGGGTGTCTCTACTGTTTGTCTGAAATACTGTTTTTCTGAATGGAAATGCATGTGTATATGTTAACTGAGAACTCTGGGATGGTACCCTGCCCCTTTCCCACTTGTGAGTTACCTGGGTCTCTATTCCTCACCATTAGCCCTGGCTTTTTCATGGTATCATACAAAAGTTTGTGTTGGAAGGGACATTTAAATGTCATCTAGTCCAACCCCCCTGCAATGGGCAGGGCCATCTTCAACTAGACCAGGTTGCTCACAGCCCTGTCCAGCCTGACCTTCAGTGTTTCCAGGGATGGGGTATCTAGCATCTCTGTGGGCAGCTTGTGCCAGTGTTTCACCATCCTCATTGTAGAAAATTTCTTTCTTATATATATTCTGAATTTGCCCTCTTTTAGTTTAAAACCACATCACTACGGGCCCTGTCAAAAAAAAAATCTGTCACCATATTTATCATAAGGCCCCTTTCCTGGCTCTCCTCTCCCAGCCATTGCTTACCAGCAACCCAGTGGCTCCCTGCCCTCTGCTCCGGCTGGGCTTGGCCCAGGTAATCCTTTGTGCTGGAGAGTGTTGATTTAAGTGTTATTAGAGGACAAGGGTGCACGATGCAACGTGCCCTGGGGAGCTTGCAGGAATATTATCTCATGTTTGCTTGGTGCACTGCACACACAAAGTGTGGTGTGAGGGGCTCAGCACACTGTGTGCACAGTGGGAGAGGGAAATGCAAACTAAACATGGGTTAGAGCCAACCTGCAGTGGCAGCTTAGTCAAATGTGGCAAAAATGGCTGGGGGTGGAACGAATAAATTCCGCTCCGATTCTTCCTTCCCAGCAGCTCCAGCTCCAGCAGCTCCAGCAGCTGCTGGCTAGCACATGTGTGGAGGAGGCGCTGGAGAAGAGCTGCTCTGTGCACAGTGTCTCCCACACACTGGCCCAAACAAATCTCTCTGGCTGTAGATCTCACTGTGAGCACTGTTTGCTCTTGGTTGCCTGGGATTTGGCTTTATTCTTGCGCTAAGGAGCACTGCAGCAAGTCAGGGTTGGCCTGCTTGGTCTGCGGTATCCCTTCAGGAGAAGAGGCTTATGCAGGTGGCTGTTTGGTACCACAGAGGGAGACCACAGTTGTCCTACAGAGAGTCCCAAGGGACGCGGGGACTGGGATACCTTCTTATTCAAAAACCTGGATTTTCATGGAGTTTAGTCTGTTGAAATGCCAAAACTCCACTCTGCCTGATGGTGCTGGGCAGGAAGGGGCGAGCAAAGAGCTAGGGGTGACATGGCAGCCACCATGGTGGGACATGACAGGGGACAGTTTGGCTCTCAAATGCTGTATTGGTTTTGGGTGAACCCCCAGGTCAGCATGGCCCTGCACAGGGTTTCCTAAAGGTGGTGGCAACCTGCCTCTCCTGAGCACAGAAAAGCTTGCTTGGCTCCCCAAAATGGGGTCAGTCTCAGTCTCCTGGTGGGTTACACTATTTAGATGGACAGTGTTGGTAGGGCAGGTTGGGAATGGTGAAGCACTGGGGATAGGAGTGGCAGTGCCAAAGGCAGGGTCATCAAGGGAAAGAACCTCACTGTGGGCTTTGCATCCCCAGGGCCTTGGTGGACTCACAGGCTGGCTGTTCCTCCCGCCTTGCTGCCCTGCCAGGCAGTGAGCCTGGCAGGCATTTGTGCTCCTCAGTGGGAGAGCAGTGCAGAGCTTACTGGGGAAGATAAAGTTCTTCTACACTGTTTTACTCAGTCATGCACTCACACTCATGGAGTGGTGGGTATGGGTGTGGAAGGGAGTGAGATCAGTGAAAATAGCCGTCCTGACCTCTCTGAGTTTTGTATATTCATTGGCAATTACAAAACTAGACTTTGATCAGGTGTTTTATACCTGTTAGGAGTCATCTGTTGCTGCAGAGTGGCCCTTTGCCTCCAAACCTTACTAACCCCAGCCTCCCTAGCCCACCAGCCAGATTGCCAGTCTTGGTCTGATTCTCCTTGTTTAGAAGATGCATCTGGTTTCCAACAGGCTAACAGAACATGGTGTATGTCCCATGTCCTATTCGTGATGGCATGAGGTCTTCTGCTGGTGGGTTGCCTATGCCGTGGCCTGCCAGGGTGTGGGCACAGCAGTGTGTCAGTGTCTGTGCTACCAAACTCTCCATTCAGCAGCTTGGCTCCCCAGTGGGATCTGGCTCCAGTCTCTGTGGTCACAGCCCTGGGGGAGGTAAGGCACCATCACAGTGACACTGGTCTCCTGTGCAGATGCCTTTCCTGAAGATACTGAAACTGGTGCAGAGAGCTGTGCGCAGAGATGCTGCTGCCCCACATGTGCCCATCTCACAGGCCATGAGCTGCCAGATCCTTTCTTTGCCCTTTGGACCTGGAGGCCGTGAATCTAAGAGAGAAGGGTGAAGGGAGAGTTGCAGAGGAATGCCTTGGATCTTTCTGGGGTTTTAGAGGGTTGTGTCTGTGGTCCCAACCCCTCTCTGCTCATCCCCCTTGAGGACCAATGTGGCCTATGGTGTGCCTGTTTTGCCATGCACCGAGCAACAGAAACAAGAGGTCATCATGCCCCATGTTTGCCTCTGCTGGCGTGTGTGCTGAGCTCAGTGCAGGATGTTGATGAGCTTTTCCTCATCCTCAGGTACTTGGTTAGCTGTGCTGAGTCAGGGGCAGTGGCTCAGGTTTCCTGCCCTCCCTCTCACTGCAGTCCTACAAGGTCGGTCACTGCAGTCCCGCAGGGTGGGATGCTGGGGATTTGCCTCCCTGCCCAGTTCTGTGCAACCAAGGCATGAATCTGATCTCCTTGTTACCGTGATCTTTGTTTTGCCCTCCTGCAGCCTGGCCACAATCTACTTGTGATGGAAGAAGGATGCAGAGGAAGTCAGGTAGTACAGGTGCTACCTGTTTTCTAGGAGGCATGGTCTAAGTCCTCAGCCTGGCTTTTCTGATGGTCTTATGGGGCCACCGACTGCTCGATCAGCAGCCCCGTGCCCTGGCTGCCCATCCACCACCCAAAATCAATAACCTCGTCCCTGCCAGAGTGGGACACTGAGGCAGGGTGTGTGTAGGCATGCTGGGAAGCCCAGTTTAGTCATCACAGCGCTCTCAAGACTTTGTTTTGATGTTTTGCTACTTCAGCTGTCCATGAATCCCCTAGCAAAGGAGTTTGCTGGCAGAATGCTTCAAGGGAAAGACAAATTTTGAAAAGCTGTATTTGCATTAAAGACATGTCTTATTTTTAATTGGAAATCTGATTCTCTGGATTAGTGCCCACCCAACCAGAGAGAATAAACATATGCTGGTATATCAACAAAACAAAGAGGGCACTGAATATTCAAGGCAAACCTTACACATACTGAAAATGCATCATAGAAATTATCCAGCAAATCAGTTTCAATGACAAATCTCATACATTCACCATCTATTCACAGCAATCAAAAAGAGAAGCAAGAAGGATTGCCTTTCTCTATTGCTCTACACATTTGCTGACCCTAAGTAAAACATATAATGGATAGACCATATATTGCAATTTTTGCCTTTATGTTATTGCTTCATTTTCTCAACTGCACCTCTGTCCACTCCTGTGTTTCCTGACTGGTCCATTGCTGTCACTTCCCCAGAACAGTGCTGCCAAAAGACAGCTGTCTGTGCTTGGTATCTAGAAGCACTGTCTCATACACAGCTAATGAGAAGCTGTCCCAACGCCTTCTGGAGGTGAAGGTATCCACCCAGCTCTGTTAGTCACAACAAAATTTCCTCTTTGGGTGTTAAAGATCAGGAAAAGCAAAATGGCAGTGGCATAGCTGGAAACAGGAACTGTTTTGGCGATGCTGTGGGTTTGGTTGAACCTTTCAGATTCTATCACAGAGTGTTGTCACATGAGTAGTGCAAAATGCTGAATTTTCTCCTTTGTGTGATGTGAAAATTTAGCTTAGGGGTTTCAGTAGTTACTTTGTATCGGGGTTTGGATATGTGTGTGTTGATGAGCCTCGTTGGTGTGTTGGGTGGTGGGACTGACCGCAACGATATGATANGGGGGTTCAGATTCTCCAATGGGGGAAAAGGTATTGTGTGGCTTTGGGCCAACAGGGATGAGGGGATTAACATATAGGCGGGGAAAGGTTTCACGCAGAAAGGTGGGTCACGCCCCTCTTGTTCTGTTCCATGGGGGGTGGTCTTGGAGCACCGAAAGGACTCTCTGGGAAGGGCACATGGTTTTGGGGAAGTGGTACAAATGGATTCTGGGAAGGGGAAGGATATGGATTCCAGAGGGGGACATACATGGCAAAGGTAAACATACATTTTAAAGCATCAGTTCAAGGCATTATCAGTTACATTCTTAATCATTTCAAGGTATTATCAGTTATATTCTTATTCCATTCCCACAACTTTGAGTGTGACCTGCAGTGTCCCTGCGATCTCTTACTTTGTATACCAAAAAACATACCTCTCCAACCAGAGAGAGGTTGAACATGTCCTACAGGTCTGAGTTTGAGCTGTTCTTGGTATGTGTAAGCAGAAATATGCTCTCACTGTTTCTGCTGCATGTGCTGTTCCTAGAATATCTATATGTTTTGCTTTCAGCTGGTTGCTCCTAAGAGTTATTTTAATGATAATGCTGCAGTTATATAATTTGCATAAACTTTTCTTAGAGCAGCACCTTAAAAGATGGGATTAGCTGGAACAAATGGTCTAGGAAAGTACTGGGTATTTCGAGGTAAGTTTCTGTGGTTATCTGGGGTTGAAAGGACCAGGGAAAAGGCAGGAGGGTGAGCTGGACGTCAGCTCCAGGGGAGCTGAGATACACTGCAAGGGCTGTGTTATGGGCCTGAGCGTGACATGATGGCTCCTTTGAGCTCCTTTGGAGTTGGAGGTGCCTAAGAGAGAGGGGACAGAGCTGGACTGGATCTACAAGTATCTTCTGCTCCTGAAATTTATCTCTGCAGTCTGGCATTGAAACAGCAGTGCTGGTTGGAGAGTTAGGAGCTGGTTGGGCTGGGAGAGTGAAGGCTTGGATTTGGGAGGCTTCTGGGTAGGAGGTACTAGCACCATCTCCAGGAGGAACCCATTGCTTTTGGTTGCCAGGAGCAAAATATCTGCTACTGGGGGAAGGGGATTGAAACAAGGACTTGACAGGGAAAGACAACTTGTACAGATCTCTGTGAAAATCCCCCTCACCCTGCCATCCTCCAACAGGATGTTCCTCCTACGAGCGTGAAGACAGTGCCTAGAAACAAGCTGCAGGATCTTACCACTGGGTAGTGGAGTAGTGGTGGCAGGGAAGGGACTTGGAAGTTGCTGGGAGTCTCCTTGTTTATTTGCTGGAGGTCTAACTGTTCCCTCGGTCAAAGACACACTCTCCTTGTTAACAAAAAGGCAGTGAATTATTTAGCAGCTGAAAATACCAGATGGCAATGGCTCTGCTACTTACAGGAGGAGGGGAGGGAGGGAGATTGCATGTTGCAGGGAACAGATTGAGAGCATTTCCATAGCAAAGAGCAGACTGTGGCCAGGAGTCCTGGTGGCCCAGGTGGTTACCTGATGGCAAGAGGAGGCAGGCAAGCCAGGGCAAACAGCTGTCACTTGCCAGTGTAGCCCACTCATTTGCCACAGGTCTCCTCTTGTTGGCGGTCCCTTGTCAGGTGTTGCTATCCTGATGGGGCCATGCTGGCCCTTGAAGAACAGGACTCCCAGCTTTGACTGGGAGGCAGGCTGTGACTGAGGCTTTGCCAGCCCATCCATCACTTCACACCTGGGTGCAGTGATGGCACTGCAGCCGCAAGTCTACTGGGATGCCCTATGGAGAAGTATCAGCATATCTCAGGTGACCTGGCAGTTCTTTGGAGAGTCACACTAATGGCCAACTGTCCCAGCTTGGACTATGATGTCTCCAGACACTATGGACTGGTCAGCTCAATGTGTATGTGGCCAGAGACCTCCAAGAAAAACTGAAGATGCTGTAGGCAGCATGGGCAGATATGTATCAGACACCGAAGCCAAGCCTCAGGTGACACTGCACCATATGCACAGTAAGAGGGAGTGAAGGTAGCCAGATGCTTATCTGATCCTGGAGTGGGGTGAGCCTCAGGTTCTTCTGGGCTCACAGCCTTGGTCCAATCATCCTGGCCACTCTGACACTTCCAATGGAGATTTTTCTTTGGAATAGAATTTATGCTTCAGAAATGAAGAAAATAGCAAGTCACTATTTTTTTGCATTTAATTTGGAAACTGCAGGCACCAAGAGTACTTCTTAAATTCTTCAATCCTCTTGAGAGCTTGGGTTCAGAATCCCTTGGGAATCCCCAGCATCCAGGCTGTCAGAGCCTTTTCTTTCTTGTCAACTCTTGCATTTGAAAACCTCCTTCTTCCTCAACCTTTTCTTTCCCTGGATGAGGAGGTCAAAGAGAGTCAGTCTCTCAGGCATGTCAACTCTGTCAACTCCTACCCTGGCACTCTTGTCCTGCCTGCTCTGCTCAGCTGTGAGGTGTGGGTGACTGGGCTTTTCAGGAGTTTTAAGACAGGACTAATCTCCTCAAGCAGCAAACTGCATGGTCTAAGAGAAAGAGCCTGAGGTTACAGCAGTGTATACAGAATCACATGCTACTGTAGTCTCCCATCTGTCATACTGACACAGCAGAAGTACATGTTTCCCAACAAAAGCAAATCTGTGTAGAGATCAGGAAGATCCCCTTTCTAAGCCAAGACATTTTACATATTCTGCCTCTGTGCCCCCAAGGGACCTCTCAGTCAGGTTTCCTTTGGTGTTATAGAAGAGCTGGTCCTGTTTGATCTTGGTGGAAAAAACCGCTACACTTTGCATCTCCAGATCCCCGGAGGTGCCAGCTGTCTCTGTTTGCATCCTCCTCCATTGTTTAATCTTGTCCTTATGGACTTTAAGCATCTTCCAGCAGGGGTCACCTGTGTCTGGGTGACTGCAGAGGCTGCAGCAGGGTCACAGTTATGGCTGGAATGTAGAGAAAAACTAGGAGAGGAACGAATGCCCAGTGGTTTGAATACAAGCTCACAGGAATACATGTTAATAAACCATTCTGAGTTTTCAGGGGGCCTTTGCACTGGTCACAGTATGCTAGCCACAATATACTATGCCCAGCATGTCTGCAAGGCAAGGCACTTATATAGCTCCTTACAAACTTTAGGCAGGCCAGAAGATAGTCTTGTCAGGAGCACAAGTTCCTGAGAATAGGGATGTAGATTGTGATTGGAAGGGCCCTCTTGGAGGTCATCCTGCAAAAGACCTTGCTGAGGACCAGGCCAACTTCCAAATTGTATTTGGCATCTCAAGGCCTCCAAAGACTGTGGTTGGTCTCACCAGACATAGCTGTTCTCCTCTGAAGGCCACGCAGCTCTCTAGGCACTAGACACAGCTGGCTAAAAGTGCCAAGGGGGGTTCCAAGGCACAGAGGCATGACAGGCACATGAGGACAAGAGACTCTGGCCCCCTTGTGCCCACCCCATGTTTGTTAGTGTTTGCTATGCTGCTTCCCTCTCATCCTTCTGGTGAGTGCAGCAGGCATTCAGCAGTGTCCTGGCACACAGGTCTGTGGCATCTCTGTGAGTAAAAGTTATGTTGGCTGCTGTGGGGTGCTTGTTCACAGGGGTCTCAGGCACTGCACATTTGGAGATGATCTTCTCCTGACTAAAGCATGGTAGGAGGAAAGGTTTTGTAAACAAGCCACAGTCTTGGCCATTAGTGGCCTTTAAGTGTCTTCTGCCAGTGAGGACTGTAGCCTGTGGTATCAGCTCCTGGGGGATGTGGAGGGAAGCCTGGCATTTAGGGTTTTAAGAAGCTAATTTTTCTGAAGACAGTAAGATATCTTGGAATGAGAAATTCTGCTCAGGTGGAAAGATGAAATGGTGGTCCCACAAGTCCTGAGTCACAGATTGTGGTGCTAGAGGAGGAAAGAGGGCTTGGGGATATTCCATAGGCAGTAGATATCTGGCTGTAGACAGAAGCAAGTGCAGCCCCAGCAGCCCAGTTGCTAACATCATCATTGCTCTTTTTCTCAGAAATTCAAGCAAATGCTTCAGCTTTTCAATCCTGTCTGCTGACTGCACCAGGGTGGCCATGGCTCGACCCAGCTTCCAGGACTGAGGGGCAGAGGTGGTGGGAGACCTGTCTCAGGTATAACAGAGACAACGAAATAGCGTGGGATTTTATGGAGTGGGGAAGGGACAGGAAGGAGCTGTGAGATTTCTTCAGCAGTACCCCCTGCCCTGTGTCCCACAGCCTCTCCCTTCCTGTGGGACTGGGAAGCTCCAAGGTGACCAGCCAGTCCTCTCCCTGCCCTACCCTTAGTGAACACCTCAGAATTTGGTGGATGAGACCTGAAAGAGTAAAGGCTGCTCCATCTGTGTTGCCTCTGTGTTGCAGGGTGAGACCCCACGACAGTGCCAATGGAGAGCGCGTACTCGATGGGGCCAGCACCTGATGGTGCCAGCCCCACCCCGCTGGATGTGCTCATCTTCTTGGACGCCCCGGTAAACAGCACGGAGGAGCAATGCTTCAGCGCCCGCTCCCACAGCACCGTCCTGGAAGGGCTGCCGTTCGGCGGAGTGCCCACCGTGCTCGCCATCAACTTCATCCTTTGGCTGGTGAGTGGGCCAGGAGGATGGCATTTCTGCAGAGACTGCAGCCCCTTGGTGTGCTGACAGCCACACACAGGTGCAGCCTGTGTACTGGTGCACCTGGCTGACTGGGGGAATGCGGGTGAGTGCAGAGGACCGGGGGCTTTGCCGACATCGTGATGGGCAACAGGGGGCACTTGGACAGCAGTGGTGAGATCACAGATCAGGAACAGTTTGGCTCAAGGCAGGTGTTTTGCAGGAGCTTGGGCTTATGAGTGAGAAAGTGAAAAGGAGGGATGTAAGAAGACTCCACACGGTGAGACGCTGCAGCAAAACCCTTCACTTCTCTTCTTCTTCCAGCTTCTCCTTCTGGTCTTTTCCTGTCTTCGGAAAGCAGCTTGGGACTACGGGCGTCTGGCATTGCTGATGGACAATGATAGGTGAGGAGGATGCAAAGCCAGTGAAGATGATGACTCCATTCTCTTCAAGAGGCTGGAAGAAAGTCCAGCCCTGGGAGTGGCACACAGAGAAGTTCATCAGATGTTCCTGTCCCTCCTTCTCACTGGGAGTGGCCTGGCTGCCCTTGCCCATGGAGACACAGGCACCATCTGCTGCACAGAGAGGGAAAATCTGGATCGGCTTTCACTCCCTCTTGCCAGTAGCATTTGGTGACAGTGCTCTCGATGCCATTGAGGGCACTGTCCTGGGAAGAACAGAGGCCCAAGAGCTGCTTTTGAGTGGGGACTGAGCCACTGCCTCTTCTCCTACCACCCTTGGGATGAGCCAGAGTGGTCGGTGGAGGAGGCAGAGGGAGGCGCATGGAAATAACATTGTTCCTCATGTACCTAAGCAGCTTGCCTGGCCTGTCATTTGGGCTAGGTGCAGAATCTCACAAAAATTAGCAGTGTTCTGGTAAAAGTAGAGCCCAAACCAGATTTCCAGGTGGGCAACTGACCACCTACCAGAGCCCGGCTCACCCTGGGCAGCAAAGCATCTTTCTTTGTACAGGTGAGTGCACACAGGAGGGGTCTCTGTAAGGCTGGGCAGCCCCCAAGAGCAAACTCTGGTAAAGGCCCTCTCCTCCCTTCTCAGCTCCTCTGGGCCTCGGACTCTGGAGCTGAGTCTGGAAATGGACAGGTGATGTTTCCCTTCACCAGGGAGATCAAAGGGCAATCAAGACTTAAAATGCAAGCTCTGATTATATTTCTTTTTACTGTAAAACCATTTGAGACGTCTGAAAACAGTGGAATAGAAAATACCTGATTCAGAAGGCCCTTGTACTGTAAGTAAGGCTAATTCTGGATGAGCTACCCCATCATAGGTCAGGGCCACAGAGGAGCTGTGGAGACTTGTCACCATTGAGGCAACAAGATGCAACCCCTCTGTCCCAAGTCCAGCTGTAGTCACTGGTCTAGCCCCAGTGCAGGATGCATGAAGGGCAAGAGTCATTTCCTGGGCTGCTTTCCTAGGAGAGACTTCTCCAAGGGTGCTTATCCTCTCCTGTCTTTTGCATGTCTTCTGCCTCATCCTTCCCCTCACTGCAAAGTCTGACGTCGCTTTTCTATGGAGAGCAGAGTGAGAAGGAGAAGTCCCCATCAGAAAGCAGCCCCCTGGATGCTGACAACAAGGATGTGGTGAGTGGCTACAGTTGCTGTAGCAGTGGGAGCTTAGGCTGGGTTCGTCCTGGCCTAGCCTGGCCTGGTCTTTATCAGAAACCCAGATCAGAAGTTAAATGGGAAAAATTAAACCTTGCAGTTCAGGATTTCCTGCTCAACACATTTTAGCAGTGGGGAATTCCTGGAAGTTGGAAGGTTTTGTTTGTCCTGGATTTTTTTTGAGGCATTTGTCTTGAATGGCAGTTCAGAGGGGATGCTCCCATCAGGGCTAGCACCTGCCAGCTGCATGGCTGTCCTTGCAGCTGCAGGGAACTAGTTGGATGCATGACCAGAGGCTTGCTGCATGCCTGCAGGGATCTTTCTCACCCATCAGGACAATCCCCTGCACCACACTTCCTCCTCTGCCAGCATGGTTGATGGCAGGGGCTTTAAAGTAATGTTTTGTTTCTCTCTATCACACCAGGCACACAACAGGCTTTTCTGGAAACAAACACAGATGGACACATTTTGCTGCCTCTTTCTATTTCTTTTTTGACAGCAAAAGCTCAAAAATCAGTCACTGCTGTGACCATGAAAAAAACCGACATGGCATTAAAGAAAGCTAGGCAGGAAAGAAGCAAAAGAAGCAAAATCCTTGCAGTAGGCAGGAGGCCTGTTTGAAGCGTCTGTACGAGATGCTCCAGGCAGATGTATATTTATTGCTCATCAAAAAGTAAGTGAGAAAGACCACAGGAAAAGCCATCATACTAAAGAGCAGATTAAGGGAGATTATTAGAAATAAGAAGACATGCTTTAACAAGTCAAACTGTTCAAAAATGAGGGAAATGTCAACTCTGACAGGTCAGATGTAAAATAGACTAAGAGGGGGGAAGAGCAGTTTTGTGGAGAAATTCGTAGAGAGCATAAAAGCAAGTGCAGAATCACAAAATCACAGAGTGGGTAAGGTTAGAAGGGACCAAAGTAGGTCTTCTGGTCCAACCTCCCTACTCAAGCAGGGTCATCCCAGAGTGCATGGCACAGGATTGTATCCAGACAGTTCTTGAATAACTCCAATGAGTGAGACTCCACAACCTCTCTGGGCAATCTGGTCCAGTGAGTGGTCACCCCCACAACTGGTAGTCCATCTCTTCTCCCAGGTAACAAGAGACAGAACTAAACAGCTTCGAATTGTACCAGGGCATGTTAAGATTGGCTTTTAGGGAAAAGTTCTTCATTGAAAGGGTGATGAGACGTTGGAGCAGGCTGCCCAAGGACATGGTGGAATCACCATCCCTAGAGGATGTGTAGATGTGGCACTTAGGGACATGGTTTAGTGGTGGACTCGGAAGTGCTCCTTTAATGGTTCAGTGATTTTAGGAGTCTTTTCCAACCTTACAATTCTGTGATTCTACAAATCCTCCAAAAGGTGGTGAAGTGAAGAGGGCCAGATGGATGAGTGCTGTTTGGTATGACCATGACTAGGAGGACTGCAGAGGCACCTTGAACTTGCATCAACTCTGGTGTTAGTACAATGCAAAATAACATGTAGAGGAGAAAACTCCCAAAATTGCATATACAGTGACAGGGAATAAGCTATTACACAGGAACTTAGGTTGTCCTGTATCACTCTACAGCAGTGCTGACTCAGCGCTTGATAGTGGTCAAAAGAGTGCATTGCATGTTAGGGACTGTCAGGAAAAGGGCAGAGCAGGGAGCTGCTGGGAGCCAGAAGCTATTCAGGGGAAGCTGATATCCAGGAAGTCACCCTTGAGATGGCTTGATGGTTGACCTCAGCTTCTTAATCAAATCCTTCTGCAGACAAAACTGTGCACCTGACAGCCATGACCTGTTGGTTGAGCTTTGCAGGGAGACTTCCCTGTCCCTGTACACTGGCCCCAGCAGACCCCAGCTCCCACTCACAGGAATCCACGTATCACCAGGTTGTGTGGTCCCTCAGGGCTCTAGCCACTTGGAGGAGAGGTTGTGCTCAGCTTGCCACCAACTCTTTTGGAGTGTGTTTTTCCTGCTCCTCCCAAGGCAGCTGTCTTTGCCACTGGGTTGAGCATTGCTGAGCTGCCTTGGGCAGTTTCTCAGACCCCCAGCCATAGGCACTGAACAACCTCTCTGTGTCCCCAGCATATGTTGTGCCCCAGCTCCTCATTGGGGATGTGAGGGTGGTTGCCCATGTCTCATCCTGACTCCTTTTCTTTCTAGGGATTCTGCTCCTGGCTCATTTCTATCTACCAGATGAAGTAAGTGTGTTTTCTTGGCATTATGGCCATGCCCCACAGCTACCCACCCCTGGGGAGCTGGTGCCCACAGGTGGTGGCCCGTCATTTGGAGCTGCTGGGACCAGCGGCAGGAGTGAGTCCTCCTAAAACATCCATCCTGAAGAGAGAGCAGAGGGCTTACCTCTGCATTTCCCTGGCCCCTAGATCCTATCCCAAACAAAAGGGCTTCAACCTCTTCTGGTAGGATCTAGCTTTTAGTGGGATGGCAGCCGAAGAGCTGCTTGTGTCCCTCATTACTTCTGTGCCCAAATCCTTTGTGCCACAGTCAGAATGCCATGAATTGATATGAGCTGTGGGAGACTAAAACAGCCAGTGTCCCCATGACGGGAGGTAGTGGGGAAGAACCACCAGCACTCACCCTCACCTGCCTCTCCCCAGGGACGAGGAGATTCAGAGCAAGTGTGGGATCGATGCCACCACCTACCTCTCCTTCCAGCGGCACCTCCTGGTCCTGCTGATGCTGGTCTGTGTGCTCTCCGTGGCTGTCATCCTGCCCGTCAACTTTTCAGGGGACCTCCTGGGTAGGTGCTTCCCTAGTTATGGGATGATTCAGGAGTGTTGTTCAAGCTTCCCAGTCTTGTGGGAAACACTGTGCCTTTGGGATAAAAGACAGAAGAACCCCTCTGTCAGAAGCCCCCTAGTAAGCAGGAACACACCATCTGCTGTGGAACAGAGGAACATAAGAGACAGGGAAGCTCACAGCAGTATTTGGTGGAGACCTGGGAGATGGAAACAAGGGAGATGGAAACAAAGACGAGAGCCACGAACTGCAAACATAGATGTGCACACTACACTGGTTTCCCTTAACCTTCTGCTTCTCCTCTTCCTTTGCAGGACACAATCCCACCCACTTTGGCCGGACAACTATCGCCAACATCCCAACGCAGTAGGTGCTCCCACATGCAGAGGGACTGTGTGTGCGGCTGCTGTGATGGGCACTTCTGGGAGCACCCAGGCACAGCACTCACCACAGCCCCGTCATGGGGACAGGGAGAGGTCCATGTGAGCAGCATGCCACTCACAGTAGCACCAGTCTCTCTGTACCATGCATGGGCACAGCCATGGCAGCCAACACACGGGCACTGCTCATTGCACCCTGCTGCTGGCAGAAGTGCTCTCAGGGGTGCTGCATGGCCTCATTTCTGTAGTATCTCAGCCTACACTGTGGGTGCTGCCCCTCTAGTTCATTGGGTAGGGGTCTGACAGCTGGCATGGGGAGGTCCCACTGGGTGGAGGGAGTGACCATGAGTGAGCTACTGAATGCTAGGCTGGTCCCCATGCCGTGTGCTCACCACAGTGCTCTCTGATCCCCTCTTCCAGAGACCGTCTCCTGTGGCTGCACAGCATCTTCGCCCTCATCTATTTCATCCTCACCATTCTTTGCATGGCTCACCACTCTGTCCACCTGGAATACAGAGAGAACGAGAAGGTGAGCAACCACCTATCCTCCAGCCCTGGCTCATTCAGTGGTAATGGACAACTTTTTGCTTTTCACAAGTGCTAGTCCCAGTAGGTAGGGAGAGCTTTAGAAACAGTCTGGGACTGGGCAGGCAGGGAAGGATATGTCTGGGTTTTGCCCGCTTCGGCAGGAAGTCTGACAGCCTGGGGGCACATCTCTCTCTCTTGCTGTCATGTCTCTTGAGACTGAAGTTCTGCTGTGTCCAGCTGTCTGGACACCCCCAGGGTTTGGGACTGGGCATTGAGGAGGCCTGTGCTGACTAGCCCCTGGGGTGGCAGTTGGTGCCCCAGTTTGCTGCTGGGTGAGCAGGGTAGCAGTGATGTGTCCCACAGATCCCCTGCCCACCCACCTCCTCTGCCCTTTTTCTTCCCCCAGGTTGCCCGGACACTGATGGTTACCCACATCCCCAAGGAAATCACTGACCCTTCCCTTATCATCAAGCATTTCCAGTGAGTAGTGGTGTGCCACTGGCAGACAGGTGGCAAGGGCTGTCCCTGTCTCCTGGCTCCTGGTGCCACCATGTCCCTGTGCTTGCAGCGAGGCTTATCCCAGCTGCACTGTTACCAACGTCCAGTTCTGCTTCGACGTGCGCAAGCTGATGAAGCTGGATGCAGAAAGGTGAGTGTGTGCACATCCACACTGCCTCTCTGGGTGGGTGTACCATTCTTGCCCACCATGTCAAGGGATCCAGTCTGTGTTTCTGTTTGTATGTCTGCCACTCCCAAATGACCTTCGCCCCTGTTGGCTTCCTGGCAGGCGCAAGGCAATGAAGGGTCGGCTTTACTTCACCACCAAGGCGCAGAAGGAGGGGAAGATCATGATCAAAACCCACCCCTGTGCCCGCATCTTCTGCTGCCGCTTCTGTGGTTTCGAGCAGGTAGGAGGGTGCAGGCAGGGCTGCAGGCAGCACACCTGCACTACGGGCAAGGCAGAGCCTGGCAGTTTGTGCACCAGCCTACTGAGCACAGCAGAGCTCTGCCTTCTCCTGCAGGTGGATGCTGAGCAGTACTATGGGGAACTGGAGGAGAAGCTCACAGATGAATTCAATGCTGAGCGCAACCGTATCACGCTCAAGCGGCTGGACATGGCCTTTGTCACCTTCCAGGATGAGCGGATGACAGCTGTGTGAGTGCCTCTCATGCAAACAGGCACAGGGATATCCCACAGCCTGGGATTCCCACAGCTCACTGCTGGGGAACTGGGACACCTTGCCGGCTTTGCCAGGCAATGGATCTCTCTCCCATGTCTCTGCCATCTGCGAAGATGGCTACCCTGTTGGGGCTGCGGGAAGGGTCTCACAAGAAGTGAGACCTGACCCCTGGCTCTCTGCTCCTGCAGGATTTTGAAGGACTACAGCCACATCCACTGCCGCAAGCACCCGCAGCAATCCTCTGTCACCACCGTGGTCAAGTCACACCACTGGGGTGTTCGCTATGCCCCTGCACCCAGCGATATCATCTGGTGAACCTTCATGGCAGGAGGGAGGGAGGAAGGGGGGATGAGGAGACGGAGGGGAACTCATTCCCATAGCTATGTGGAGCCCATGTACCCGTAGGGAACCCGTGTCCATATCTGTAGGACACTTTCCCAGGATAGCACAGGCTGATAAGTCCTCCTGTTGCGGTAGCAGAAGTCAGCAGGGGTTACTGGGATGATCACCCCAAGGGTGGCAGAGCTCAGCCAGCTGAGATTTGGGGTTATTGCCAGGCTCTGATTTTTTCAGCCTGACTCCAAAGCCTTCTGGTGGTATGGACCTCCTCTGTGGCTATTCTCTGGTCCAGGGGGCTCTGCATGTGACAGCCCAGCAGCCCTGGGAGGGGAAGAGGGTGAACTCAGAACAGTGTCTGCCAGAATTGCTGGTGCAGATAGCAGGAGGCAGAGCTTCATCAAGCTATGCTGGGAGGCCCGGTACACATGGCTTTTCCTCTACATCTTGTCCAGTTCATGTTTTTTTCTCACAGGGAGAATTTATCAGTCCATGGAACATCCTGGTGGTTGAGATTCATCCTCCTTAATATCTGCCTGTTCGTCCTTCTCTTCTTCCTCACCACACCTGCCATCATTGTCAACACAATCGACATGTTCAATGTCACACACCCTGTGGAGAGCCTCAAGGTAATCCCTGGGACCCCCATGCCAGTTTTCCTAAAGGGTGACCATTTCTAGGCTTGTCCATGACAGGAGGATTGTACCAACTCTACGCTAACCCAGGAAGACAAGCTATCAATAGGATGTGCGTTGATGAGAGACAAGGAGTCTCATCATGCCTCTGATTGCCTCTGATTGCCATACATCCCTTTATTGCTTGGTTTCCAATGGCAGAGCACTGGGACACCTATGGAAACCTGAGCTTTGGTGCTGTTGTCCATGAGGGTGGGCACGTTGCTGTCCATGCACAAGGAAAGATCTGGGAAGAGCTCCAGGAGCATATCTCCTTCTTGCTCATTGATCTGTGAGCTTTTGGATGGGCACTGGAGCTCAGAGCATGGTGCAGTGCTTTTGGCTGGCCTCAAGCTCTTAACTCCTGAAACAAATGCCCCTGCTTAGGGAGGGGATGCCTCAGCCTACCTGCTGCACACACCATCCTGTGCCAAGAGGCCCACAGAGCTATCTCCAGCATGGCTGTGCTCTGGTGGGCTTCTGAAAGGGTGCCTGGCATCTCTTCTCCTGCAGAACCCCATCATCACCCAGTTCTTCCCCACGCTGCTGCTCTGGGCTTTCTCCGTCTTTCTGCCCTTCCTTGTCTACTACTCAGCATTCTTCGAATCTCACTGGACAAGGTAATGGGGCTGGGCCCCAAAATACCCCATGGTTGCCATAGATGGGAGGAGCTTCAGTGGAAGGGGGACACAACCTGCAGGGAGGCAGGCAGTGGAGCAGCAGACCCTCTCAAAGACCCATGGGTGTTTCGCTCCATGAAAAGAAATCCAGGTCCATATCCAAAGGAGCAATTTCCTTTCCACAGTCCTGAACACTTCCAGGCTGCTGTCAAAGGCAGGTGATTTTAAGATAGGTCTGAAGAAGTTAGGGAAAGGGATAGTGTGATAGTGGACTGACAGCAGCAGGGCCATGGTCCTGACTTGTGTGACACATCTCGGGCATGCTCCCAGCCTTCCAAGGATGAGGTATTGGTTCAGGATACTTGAAGTCTCCTAGTAGAGGAAAACTGCCCAGCTCCTACAGTGTGCTCTCTTCTGTCTTGGCCTTTCATTGGCCCCAACCCTTGTGCCTAGTTTGGAGCTTTGTCAACACCTTCCTTCCTTTTCTTGGGGGAAATGGGGGCTCCTGAACTTTTTCTAGACACCCATCTGCCTCTTGCTGTGTGTCCACACTAGCAGGGATGGTAGGAGAGGGCAAGGATGAAGGATGTGAGAGACTCAGAATACAAGAGCTTTCTCTACAGCAGATTCCTCATGGGGACACCCCCTGGCCTGGGGGATGCTTTGCAAGGCCTAGTGGATGCACAGATCAAATGTACTTGGCCTTCTGGGGCTGAGAGTAGGTCTTTGGGTGAAGACCCAGCTCAGTCCTTCACTCCACCAGCTGCTTTTCCTTGGAAAAGTGCAGTGTTCTTTTTCTTGTCTCCCCTCTCTGCAGGTCAAGTGAAAATCAGATCACCATGCACAAATGCTTCTTCTTCCTGGTGTTCATGGTTATCATCCTGCCCTCACTGGGTCTGAGCAGGTGCGGACCACCCTGCCATGCTCCTCTCCCTGTTCCCCAGCTCCTATGATCACACCCAGGCCCCTCACCCCTGCAAGCCAGCCCCAAAGGGCTAAGGCCCCACGACCACTGTAACACAGCAGTCTCTGGGGAAGAAAACACTTTATCAGTGCCAAATGGCTCACAGATGGTCATGGACAGAGCTTCCCTGTGGAGAAAAGTGGAGTGGAGCAGCTTGCCAGGCTGCCATGGCTGGCCTAAGGGTGCTAATGGTGGTCAGCTGCTGCTTGGGGCCAGCCCTTCAGCAGACCCTGAAAGGACCAGGTCAAGTATCTGCACAGCCCCAGCTACAGCAATCCTGGCCATGCAGGAGGCACACACCCAATCCACAGGGGTCTTGTGTGGCAGAAGGGGCTGCTTTGGCAGTGTAGGATTTGGAAAGTCTTGCCCACTCGGGGTAGAGGAAAGCACATGTCCACTGGGTGTTCCCTACACTGTTCTTCAGCTCTCCTTCTTTCTGAGCTGCTCCTCTTCTCTTCCCTCCAGCCTGGACCTGTTTTTCCGCTGGCTATTCGACACCCACTTCCTGGATGAGGCCGAAATCAAGTTCCAGTGAGTAGCAGGAAGCTCCCAAACTTCCCAGGCAAGCGGGAGCACCTGTTAGCCCCAAGCAGCTCTCCTGGCTGCCTGCCTGAGCATCCTCTCACACTCTCTGTCCCTGGGGCAGGTGTGTTTTCCTCCCAGACAACGGCGCTTTCTTTGTCAACTACATGGTCACCTCCAGCCTGATTGGGACAGCCATGGAACTGCTGCGCATCCCGGGCCTCCTTGTCTACACTGCCCGCCTCTGCTTTGCCAAGTCTGAGCCTGAACGGCTCCATGTCAAACGGGTATGTGGTTCTGGTCACCTCTGAGCTTACACAACCCTCAGCACAGTGGGAATGCATTTGCTGGAAACTCACTGTCCTGTGGAGATACTTGTGGGGACTTCTTCAGGATTCCCCTTGGGGGATAATGGGGATGAGGCAATTCTATAGGCCAGGGTGCAAAGGCAAGTGCAGCCTTTGCAGAAGCACTAATGACACTGCTGACTGTGTCCCAGAGCCAAGCCTACCAGTTCCAGTTTGGACTAGAATATGCCTGGACCTGCTGTATCTTCTCTGTTGTCATGACCTACAGCATCACTTGCCCCATCATCGTCCCCTTTGGTGAGTATGATCCCATGCCCATGGTCCCAACCACCAGCAGGGACATGGTTTTCATGCATGGTACAGGAGGGCACCCTTGGGCATCGCCCCCAGGGCCTCTCTTGCTGTCCCCTTGCCCTCCTCCCAGATGTCCCCTCTTGTCCCACCAGGGTTGCTCTACATGCTGCTCAAGCACATGGTTGACCGGTACAATATTTACTATGTGTACATCCCCACCAAGCTGAACCAGCGCCTCCATGTCGCCGCTATCAGCCAGGTCGTGGTGGCCCCCATCCTCTGCATGTTCTGGCTGCTCTTCTTCTCCGTCCTGCGCCTTGGTAGGGGGAGCTTGGAGCTGAGGTTATGTTTGGGGATGATGGTGAGCCACAGATGTCACCTCTGAGTTAGGCATGGCATGGAGGGTAGGAAGGGGAAAGGTGGTGTGGAGACCTGGCATCTGAGGGAGGTATTACCGAGTGTTCTGGGAAGGGGGTTGAGAGCTCGTAAGATGAAAAGCAGGCACTAGCCTGGAGCTCAGCTGGACATGCAGCAGATTTTTAGAGGCTCATGTGCTGCCCCAGTGTCTCTGTGCTCTAGGTCCCACCCGGCCTGTCACTCTCTTCACCTTTGTGGTCCTCCTCTCCTGCATCATCTTCTCCTTCTTTGGTCTCTGCCTGAAGAAGCTGCAGCCTCGGAAGCCCTCCAGCTACCAGGTGAGCAGCCACCCACTCTGTTTCTTCACCCCACTGCATCCCCTGCTTGCACCTCTGGAGTGCATTTGCCATGGGGAGTCGGAGGCAGCACCTGAATGTCTTCAGTCAAAGCTGGAACCCCCAAAACATCATTTCCTCCTGGCTTCTCTCTCCTCAGATGTCTGACCAATCTGAGGGCACCTTCAGTGATGTGGAGCGGAGCAGCGTTTCCTCCACCCCTAACTCCAATGTGAGTACCACTCCCCAGCCCTGCTGTGGCTCCTGTCCTTGCTCCCCTGGGTCCTGATGGCCCACTGCCCCTCGGGGCAGCTATTTGTGGCCACTGTCCTGCAGGAGCCTGAGCTGAGCCTGACCCCAGCGGCCTCTCCAGCACACCAGTCCTATGGCACCATGGGCAACCACCTGGAGCCAACAGAGGATGGAGAGGACAGGGGGCTGCAGAGCTTCGAGACAGAGCTGGAGACAGTGGAGGGCGCGTACAGGAGTGGCCCTGTGATGGAGAGCCAGGCTCGCTACCAGTGAACATCCGTGTTGCCAGCCAAGGACCAACTGTGCTGAGAGTGGAGGACATGCCATGGGGCAGGAAGGAGCCTTCCCATCACTGGTGGGGGCCACCTCTCTGATAGGACAGGGGTGACAGGACTAATGGGGAAGATCCCATTGCAGGGGAGGTGGCAGAAGACTCTGCTGGTCCTTCCCACTGCCGGGACTGGCTGAGCCCCCTAGTGTCCTCCTGTCCCCACCTGCCTCTTCCAGCCTACAGTGGGGTAGAGGGGGTGCAGCAGTATAGGGAGAGGGTCTCTCTGAGAGACCATGCTTTTGGGAGCAGGAGCGAGACCCTTGCCCCTCTCTGAGGAGGAAGCAGCCCAGACAGCACAGACGAATGTGTCTGCCACCACGCTGTCCTGCAGGTCCTCGGTGGCAGGGAATGGCCACCCTTGCATCTCACCCCACCCACCAACTGCTCAGGCAGCCATCCTGCTGCCTCCTCTCCTGCTGGCCATCCAGGCTGCTGCCCGTCCCTGCTTCACTCCTTAAAGCAGGGAGTGCTGACGTGTGTGCTTTGGTGGAGGAGGTGAGTGCCCAGGGCAACTCCTACATCTGCCTGAGCACCAGCAGCCCTGCCCCAAGGCAGGAATCAAATGCAAGCCCATCGCTTCCTCAACCTCCTGCCCCATCTGTTCATCCCACTGCACTGCATCTATGCACTTGGGGTCTTGGGGAGAAGTGGGAGGTCAAGGGACAACTGTGTTCAGTGGCTGCAAGGGCAGCTCCTTGTCACACCTCTCCCCTGGCAGCATCCGCCCTCGTGCTCATGCTCTCCCTGGGACTGCCCATGACACCCAGCATGGCCCTGTCCTGGTGCAACAGAAAGGCAGCGTGAAGGCTGGCAGGACCTGGACAACCAGGTCCTCCTGGTCCACCACATCCTGCCTGCCCTCACCCACAAGCCACAGCTGTGGGATGGTCCCCCAGCAGCCACACCACCTCTCGATGTGGTTAGTGTAAATGCACCAGTTCCTGCCCTGACAGCATCCCAGGAGGCTTCCAGCTCATCCAGAGTAGCTGTAGTGGCCCCTGGGGACAAGGGCTTATCCTCAGTCTGCTCAGCCCCTTTCCTACCACAGCCCACCTGGGCATGCTGGCTCCTTGCTCAGCCCTGCTTAGGCCTCAGGGCTGATTTTCCTGTCCTTAATTCTTCTGCTAGCTTCAGAGCAACTAGAGTTGCCTCCATCCCAGAGCACTGCAGAGAGGGAAGGGAGGTCAACGCAGCTGTGCCAGCACCAGGGCTGCCGGCACTGTGAGTGCTGCTGTTTGAAGGCAGATGCTCAGTCACTGCTCAGCATTAGTGGTGTCATTGGGAGGCGGGGGCACAGTGTGCCAGTTCTGGGCAGGGGAAGAGGTTAAAAAGCAGCCCAGCAGCGAGCTGTGGGTCTCAGTTGGACTCAGGTGGGCCCTGAGACATTCCTATGGGGCTGGTGGGTCTCAGTCCAGCCAGGTGGCAGCCCCATGGTCCCCATCCCACCCACACTCCTGCATGCCAGGGTGGTGGCTGCAGCACACTAGCCACCAAGCTGTTGCCTCAGGTGAATCTTGAGCTCAGCCACTCCCTCCCAATCCCAAAAAGCATCCTGGGGGTTCGTGGCTTCCTGCCCAGGTGCCCCCACAGTGGCCCACAGCTCAGCCACTGCCCTCAATGCCTGCCCCAGGGTCAGTCCTAACAGGGCAGGGGGATGCTGGTGGCCTCTCTGAGGGTGGAAGCAAGTGCCTGTGAGTGGCACTGTGTCCTCAGGAGCTTGGGCTGCTGGTCTGATTGCCCTTGGCTGCCCCACTGTAGGAATGTGCCAGAGGTCTGTACCTTCTTGTGATTTATTGCTATGACTGTGCCTTGAATAAAATGACTTCACCCAGCTGCTGCCTGGTGTCATCACCCCAACACATCTTTCCTGCCACCAGTATATGGGCAATGCTTGCCAGTGGAGCCTGCAAAAGTACTCCATCCCCTTTTCCCACCTGTTGACTGCTTTTGACCCTGCCTGGGGGTGTCCTGCAGAGGCTTGCATGGCAAGAGACTGCTTGGACACCTCCGCACCTCCAGACTCACCTGCTCACCACAGCCCCCACAAAAACAAACCCCAGCAAAGTCGCAGGAGAGCACCTTGCTGAATGAATGGCACAGCCCTTGGCACCATCCTTACCTTGGGGCTGGTGTGCAGCCCCAAGACATTCACATGCCTTTCCTGCCCATCTTCTATCAGCACTCACTCCGTAGGTAGGGTGGGCTCAGAACACCACCAAAGGTGCAGACACTGTCCAGAGGTAGTAGGAGGGTAACCTGGAGGCCCTCTGGGGCCACAGCAAGGAGCAGGGGTAGCAGGGACCCAACCCACCTGGGGATAGAGCAGATGTCCCAAAGCTGAACTGCTTACCAGTAAGTCCCAGGGAAGGGAGCAAAAACCATTTTGGGAGTCTTTCTCTAGATTTTGAGCAGACTACTTTTTTTTTTTTTGCATTCCTCCTCCCTCCCAAAACATACTTTTTATACCTAAATTCCTACTTCAATGAATTACCTCTGGTTTTCAGCAGGTCACTCCACAGTTCCTCCAGGGTAAACCCTGCCTGGCCACTCTGGCTTATGGCACAGGGCAAGAAGGCATGAAAAACTGTGCATGAAAAACTGGAAAACTTAAAATCTCAGTCCTCCATCACACACACCTATAGAGGCTCCCCGTTTTTAGGGAGTGGTAAACAGGGCTAAACGCTGGGGCAGGAGCTCTAGCTGTGAGTGAGGGCTGCAATTGCCTCTGGCTCATGGGTCTCCTGGTCATTGTGCTGGGGAAGCTCATGATAGCCTAACAAGCCCCATCATGCTGCACCTCTGTGTCCTCAGAAACCTACTCCCTGATTGCAGCCTGAGCCCTCAGGAGTCCCTCACAGCCAGGGCTGATCAATTGCATGGAGTCTCCCACTGTGCCAGCCAGTGGTGGGCAGTGACAGGAGCATCCCTGCCAGGCAGCACCCAAAGCAAAGGGCAGTTTGTGGGAGCCATGGCAAACCTCCCTGCTGCTGCAGGCAGCCGAAGATGAGGATGCTGCTGGAGGCTGCCACACTGGCCCTCCCCTGCAGCACCAAGGTTGGGGTCCCACCACTAGCCCTGAGGCTGGCAGCTGTGCTCCAGGCCAGAAGGGGCTGGAAAACTTATTTTAGTGAGGATCCAAAGCAGGGATTTCTTTGCATTAAGATCTCTGCTGCTCTCCTTGTCCTTTGCAGCCCATCACACATTGCCCTATGGAACAAGCTCCATCCTAAATGTTATCCATGGTAGAGCACCATGGCTTTCCCAGGATGTTCACCTTTCTCTCCTGTGCCAGGGCTGGGATTTCCAGCCATCAAGAGATGCTGTTACAGACCCTCAGCTGGATTCCCTGCTCTGGGCACCACTCCTCAGCATCAAGTGCCCAACTCTCCCAGGGCAGGAAAACCCACCATGTCAAAGCTAGAATATAGCCCAAGAAAGAGTAGATGTGACCTCCTGCATCCTCACCAACTGCTCCCTGGGCAGGGCTGCTGGGGTGGCTCTGCAGTCCAGCTGGCAGGGGTGGACACTGCGTGGACTTGGCTGTGAGGCCGTGCTCTGTGCTGCAGGAAACCAGCAGCAGTGACCAGCAGCAGGTGAGCCGATGCTCTGTCAAAAAACAAAAGCAGCAGCTGAACAACAGAACATGGATTTTCAGGCTGATTGCTTAAAATTCTGATTCCATTAGAGATTGTTACATTTGAAGGGCAATGAAAATCAGGAGCAGGATGTCTCTGCTAGCCTCTCTGCTGCTCATCCATTCAATTACCATGCACAAAAGCTCCTGACAAGCTCTTGGTGCTGGATGCCTTCTCATTTCAGTTAAGTAGTATTACACAAATGCTCCAGTGACCAGTATCTCCAAAGCAAGAGCAAACAAGAAACCAGTAAACCTCTCTCTGTCATCCTCCTTTTCTGGCCTGCTTGGGCCTTTTATAATAAAATAAACATAAAGCATCAAAAAGGGCTAAGACTCACTGTTGTACTTTATTAAACAGTACAGCTGGGTATAAGAGGCACACCGACTAGTTCAGTCCTCTTGGGAGTTACACAAAACATGGCACAGAAAAGGAGAAGTCAAGGAGCTGGGAAAGCTAGAGGGAGCAGGAATGGTTTGGGGCAGTAACACACACACCCCACCCATCACACAGCTGCCTACTTGTCATGCAGAGCCAGACGGTGTCCCACTCCCATGATGCTGAAGGGTGATGCCCCAGAACAGGGTTGCAAAGAGGACACCCCCATTCCCAAAACCTCCTGCCCTATATCATGCCATCACAGGCAGTGCCTCCCTCCAGCCTCAGCTCCTCATCCCTCACTGCAGGGTGCAAGAATGTGGAGGACTTCACCTGACCCAGCAGATGGAGAGCCACAGGTCAGAATGCACACCACCGCACTGTAGGACTGCAGAGGCAGAACATGGTACCGTGGGGAGGACAATAAACATGGGGTTCACTGCCTGATCCACAGCACCTCTCAGCTTGCCTACCAAACACAGCTGGAGAGCTCTTTGATTTCTGGAAGCCTATGTCTACCATCAGGCCTCGTGGCAGGGAATCATCCCCATCTCACAGGGCACCCCATTACCCCCTCCATTGCATTGGCTTGGGAGACCTCAGATACATGTAGCAAGTAGCCTTCTCCGGCCCCAGAGTGGGGGGGAGGATGTACTCAGACATTGGAGGAATGTGTCTCCAGAATAGGACCATCTCAGCCCCCAACACCACGCTCCTCGTGTCCTGAAGAAACACAAAAAAGGGTGCTACCTGTAACTGAATGTTTGCTCCATGTCCTTGCTCTGGGGCTAGTGATGACTAGAAACAGGGTCTGCCTCTTCTACAGAGACTTCCACATAAAGATGAACTCTTCCTCTAAATGCTCAAGCTCAGCTCCCTCCAGAGTCCTCAGGTGCTGCTTCTCAGCCATTTTCTGGGATTTCTTCTGGCAGATACTATCTTCTCATTCCTATGAGGGTGAGGAACTCTGCACATGGGCACTGTGTGCAGTTGGGAAGTGTTCCAGGTTCTGATAGCATCAGCAGAAAGATTCCAGCTATGCTTCCTCTGGCCAAGAGCCAGAATTTCTGGAAGCTGTTGCCATGACATGATTGCAACCTTCATTTTTATTTTAAGACATTTGCCTTGTATTTACTTTATTCTCCTCAACACAAAGCAGTAAACAGACACTGCTGCTGCATTTCAGATGGCACTAAGGTTAAACCAACACAAACCCTTTCAGCTGGCAGCTCAGACCTGCCAAAAGCACCCTCACCTGGGGAATAATGTGACACCACTGCTTGACTCATCCCTAGGAAGCCTACTGAGTTGTGGACAACATGACACAAGAAAAAGCTGGGGAGACCATCCAGGACAGAGGCAAAGCTGAACAGAGCACCAGGATTAACCATCTGATAGTGATGTGTTGGTGAAGGGAAAGGGGAAAAAGCTCCCTGCAAGGTTTAAGGACAACCTCACGGTGTGAACAGCCCCCACCTCTGCTGCCGCTGTCCCTGGAGGGAGCCAATCCATCACTGCCACAGCTGAACCAGGCACAGCAGTGCGGGAGGAGTGAGCAGTGCCAAACCTGGCAAGTACAAGCACTGCAAACAGGATCTCAAGCAAATAAGCCCACAAGGCCTATGCCAGCTGCCACCTAACTAGGGTGGGTAGCCAAAGGAGGGAAAATGAGCCAGCTAAAAAACAGAGTAGGTACATGGGTGTTGGTGCCCCAAAGGAACTTGGGGCAGGGCGGCATACCTGCACTGCAGCACTCTCAGGCTCCAGTGCAGGGACGTACCCTGCCAGCCCTTAGCAAAGGCAGAGATGTGCTAGTGTTGAAGCAAGGTCGAATCACCGTGAGAGCCCCAAAGCACGCGTGACTAGTGGAGACAGCGATGGGCTTGTGCACAGAGAGAGACAGAGGTAGGGAGAGGCAGAGAGTGTGGTGTGACTGCTCCCCGTGCTCAGGACTGCTGCATGGGCAGGGATGGAGACAGCTGGCAAGACCTAGTCCCCTTCTGGGAGAGCGTCCCAACCACGCCGCATGGCATTTACCACAGCACTGTAGAGTTTGCTCCAAGCCTCCTGCACCTCTGGGCTGAAGGCAGTGCCAAGGCATTTCTCCAGCATGTACAGCAAGGACTCGCCAACAGTCTGCAAACCAAACAGTGAGGTGTCAAGCTCAGCACCAGCAGATGTCATGCAGTCCCTTGTTTTACTTCAGCACCTTTTTTGACTTCTCCCATTGCAGGTCACCTGCTTCTCCTCCACCAGCAGTACCAGGTTCCCCATCTCTGGCCAAAGAGCCAGCACATGCCATCCCCTTCCCCTGACCTACACTGGCCCTCATCCTACACACTGGGTGACTGGGGAGTGCAAGGCAGGGTGCAAGGGCTGACACTGCACATGCAATGCCAGGGAAGAGGTACACATCCATCCTCCGTGGCTCCCAGATGCAGCCCCTACCCCTTGGCATAGCAGCTGAGCAGCAGAGCTGAGCAATGTCCTGATGTCAGGAGGGTGGGTCAGATCCCAGGCTAGATGCTTAGGACCTGTCTTCATGCCTCTCAGGCTTCTCCACAGGGCACTCACTGCTCCTCATATTGCTGTGAGCAGCCCCATGCAGGTGCACCCACACACTGAGGGCTGGGCTGGTGGGGATCACTACCCCAAACAAAAGGGACCCTGCTTCATCTGAAGAGGACAAAAGCTAGCAGTATCAGGAGTGAGCCATGTGTTGGTTAGAAACCTTTCCTTCAACCTGCTCTTCCCTGCTGAATTATCCAGTATTTCTGTCCATGTTTGATGGCAGGAGAGGAGTTAGCAAGGATTTAATATGGAAGATGCTCAGGTCTTACTGCCATGGAGGAAGAAGGGGCTGAGATGCAGCAACTTCATCCCAGTCCAGACACAGAGAGGTGGATGCTCCCTTTTACAGATGTGGTGAGGTTTGCCCAGAGCATTTGATGCAGAGATCCAGGGCAAAGGCTGAGCCTGAAGCCCTGTGTCGCAGGAGAAACTGCAGTTCCCCAAACCACGGTTCCCTTCAAACAGTGGAAATGCCTTGCTCCCATCTGTCCTTTCTCCCTGGGCTTACTGGGTAAGGGCAGAAAACAAAGGGAGCTCAAGGGTTTCCCTCTTCAGGCCAATGTCATTACACAGGTATCAACACCTCAGGCAGGATGCTCTGAGCCACCAGCTTTCTCTCCAGCCAGCTGAACCCAGAAGAAAGATGGGGACAGTCAAGGGCTGCAGGCAGGGGTCCACAAACACAGCCACAGCAGGACAAGAGAGGACATCTCACCGAGAAAGACTCAACCTTCACACCAACTGCCTGGTGCTTCTTGCCTAGGTTGCAGAGATATTCTTCCAGGCAGGACAAGTTCTCCAGGTGGCTCACAGCAGCATCGATCACCAGCATCACCTGGTGCACGAGCAGAAAGGCAGAATGGGATTAACAGCAAGAGGAACAAAGAGTCTGACCTCTCTACTTCACCCTTGCCAGACTGACCCACTCCCAGGCCAGCAGATGCCCTCTGAGCTTTCCTTTGCTCTACTGTGATCTATATGTCAAATCAGTGAGGCATGTTGGCAGCAGCTCACACCTCACCCTTCCATGGGACACTGCCAGAGCTGCACAGCAAGCAGCGCTACTGACAACCCCATCCCAGAGAGGGTACACTGCCCTGTAGCAGAGCAGCTGCAGACTAAGACCTACTGCTGCTGCAGTCATTACAACTGTTAGGACCCCAGGACACTTGCATGGGAACACTAGAAGTTGCCAGGACTAGAGTTTCCAACTAGGAGTTGACAAGATGGTGCAATTGTGAATAAGACCACTCTGATTCTCAGATCAGCCAAGGTATTTTGAAGAGATGGGGTGGCTAGTACAGCCAGGTTTCTTGACCTGGTCTAGTAAAGCACAAACCACCGTGGTCTCCCAGAAGCATCAAGAATCAAATGGAAACAGGACAGAGAAATTTAATGAAGGATGAAGGGAACAGACACACCAAATTAGAAGAAGAGATTAAAACCAGGGCATGATTATATTGGCAAAGCCAAGAGGTGATAAAATTATGCCCTATAATTTCAACATGAAATTTATCTCCAACAAGAGTAAATAGCTATTTCTGCTCAAAGCAACATTAGGAGAAGTAAAAATGGACGTAACTTCACCATCAGAGGCTGAAAAATAACAAAAAGCTTGTGGCTATCAGAGCAGCACACTCCTGAAACAGTCTCTTAAAAGGAATAAAAATAAGCAAGCAAGACACCCAAGTGATTTAAAGATGGAGCCAGGCAGTTTATGAAGGCATCTGCCCCAGCGTGGCCTCTCTTCAGGGCTCAGCAAATGGCCTCTGCTGCACTGGGTGTAATTCTGTTCATGCATGAGCCTCTCCTCAGCATTGCTCTTCTCTCTGTTTTGGGGACAGGTGAATGTGTTCTGCAGCACCCTCTCAGAGGTTCTCTGAGAGATGCTGTGGGCCTTCTGGCTCTGCAGCTGCACCAACAGTCTCTCCACAGCAGTGGGTCTGTGGGAGCCTGGCCCACTGCCCAGCTCTGTGCCACCTCCTGGGTCAGCATATGGCCAAGCAGAGGGATTCAGTCTTGCCTGGACAGAAGTGAGCTCCCTGAGGCAGCTCACTCAGGTAGGAGGAGACTTCCAGCTTTCACAGGATGCAATCCACTCTCAGGTGAGGGTGTGGAAATCAGCATGGTCTTTCTTAGCCACCACAACCCACATTCTCATGCCCTCCCTACTGTTGTAGGACACTTGTTCCTGGCAACAGTGCCTTCTGCTAGCATGAGTAACCTCCCACAGCTACCATCTCAGAAGGAAACTTCCCATGCATTCTCTGGTCAGACATACCATAGTCCCAAGTCATTCCTCCAACATTGGTTGTGCTCCAGCTATGGCACAGCCCCTCTCTCACCTTCCTGATGTGATCCAGGAACTCAGGGGCAGAGAGGCACTCCTGAGGGCTGGCAAACTGCTTGCAGTTGTACTGAAAAAGGGGCAACAGGTCAGGATCCAGGTCAAACAACCTGCAACAGCAAGAGAGAACCCTCATCTTCTCACTTCCTCAGCTCTGTTTGAAGTCCCACTCACCCCAGGAACAACCCCAGCAGCAGCACACCCACAGTCCCCTTCTGCCTCCTTTGCCACCTACTGATTCCTTCCCAGCTGTAAAGAATCCAAAAATTCAGAATAGTTTTAGTTTGGGGCAATCCAAATTATCTACAGACAAAAACCTTTCTAATTCTACAATGCCAACTCTCAGATACATGTTTAGGGCACCTGAGGACCAGTCCTGGCTCACTGGAGTTCCTCCCAGCCTAGCCCTTCTCCCCAGAGTCTTGGTTGTTATCTCAACTCTTCCCATTCTCACTTCTTGATCCCCTTGAACCCAAAAGCTTCCAAAGCAGGTAAGGCTTCCGAGCTCCAGCAGCCCTCTGGAGCAAGGGAAGCATGTACAAACTCAGCTAATGCCCCACCCTCCAACACAATCACCAGCTCCCTTTCCTCCCTCACCATTGCCCCATCCTCCCTGCCAGTGCATGTCAGGCACATATGGGTCTCAGTAGCAGCCGCCCAAGTAGATCTAATAGGCCACAGGGAATTCAGGCAAGACAGTCTCTCTTCTCATCCTGCACATTAAATTACTGTATCCCTCTCCCCCCAGCTGTCACTGCACTAGTTTTGTTTTGGGAGGTTTGGATCCCACTCGCTCCGGAAGCTGGGCATCAACTCTCCAAAATGTCCTTTTTAAACGACTTTTCATTGATTTTTCTTCCTCCCTTTTTCTCTTCACGTAATTGATATATTAATCTGCTTAGCAGAGGCAAGAAGCAGGGCATGAGCCATTCCCCCCGGCACACCATTTCGCCTTCCCCGAGACTTGAGTCCCTCCTCGGCGGCCAAGTCTGTGCCCGGGCTGCACAGCAGCTCCCCCGACCAGGGAACGATCAGGCGGCCCGTCCCATACGCTCCCCAGAGCCGAAGGGACCAGCAGCCCTTCAAACAGCAGAAGTCGTGGTGACAAGGCAGGGAATCAGTGGGCAGAAACGAACAAAAGCTCCCCGCCGCTTCTTTCTCACCCTCCGTCTCCGTGTAACAAAGTTCTCACTCGCGAAGGGTGGGAAAGGCGGGGGCGCGGAGCCCAGCCCTGCCCCACGCCGCTGCCCCACGGAGCGCCAGCCCCGGCAGCGGGGAGAGGCCAGGGGCCGGGATCTGTCTGGGAGCCATGTCCAGGCACAGGGAAGCGTTTCCCTCCAAGCAGTGGAGCCCGTCGATCCTTGCCGCCCGGGCCGGTCCGAGGTGCCCGCACCGCGCCGCCGCGCTCACCTGCTGAAAAGGACGAGGCCGTGCTGCACGGGGCTGCCGCTCACCCGCTGCCAGCTCTCCCGGATCAGCGCTCGCTGCCCGCCCGTCAGCGGCATCCCGCTCTCCATCGCGGGGGCCTTGCCTCTCGCTGCCCGAGGCGAGGCGAGACGCTGGTTCCGCGGGCGGAGGGGCCGGNTCTGCCTTGCCCTGGCCGCCCCTGCCCTGCCCCGCCGCCCCTCTGCTCCACCCGCGGCTGCCCCGGACAGGGGAGGAAGAGCTCACCGTGTATTTCCCACTCTGGGGAAGGAATGAAGCAAAAATAAATTCAAAATCCCAAAACCTTCCTCTCCCAAGCCCGCGGAGCAGAGCACAAAGTTCAGCTCATTCACGGCTGACATTTCTCGTCGGCCTGATTTTGCAAGCGAAGCAGCATGGCAGAGCCGTGCCAGCGAGGGGACCACCGGTACCCGGACACCTCCCCTCACCATCCAGCACAGCTCCCTCTGCACAGAACTTTCCTTGGGAGGGCCTCAGCGATGCACCACAGCATCCTCTTGCTCTTGGCCGCTCACACTGAGACTCTGGGTGCCACACAGCCACCTGCTATCTTCACAGGCAGACGCAGTCTAGACACTGCAAGGTACATGTTTAATTTAAGGCTAATTAAGCCAGCTGAACCAGATGAAGTTGTTAGTAACAGATCAGAAGGCATATCACCGTTGTCAGTTGTGTTCAGGATGCACAGATTCTCTGTTGTTCAGACACTTCTTAATTTGGTCTCAGGATTTAGGCAGCAGAGAGGAAACAAAGCAAAAGGGGGCAAATGAGGTCTCAAGGAGCACAACAGAAGTCAGGAAAGTTAAGGTTTTCAGAAGGATGTGAGCAATATGAAAATACAAACATTACTGAAACCATTGCAGTCTGCACCAAAATAACAATTTGTACTGATCTTATTACAAGTTCTGGTTCTGTATCAACCTTATTTCTTGTAATCAGGAGAGAAGACAGCAACCTCCAACACAATCCAAGAGCACATTGACTCAGTGTAGGCAGAAAGAAGGCTCTTCTTGTGGGAGTACGGAAAATAATCCCTGAGAGGAGAGACGTTCAAAGGCACAATGCTACATTCTCAGCCCCAGTTTGTCTCCCAGGGGCCTTTCTCCTAAAGAGCTGGAGTGACAGCACTGACTGCAGTGACAGCAGGAAGCCACTTGAGACAGTTCTGCAAGTGCCAGAATAAATTACTTGTTTTCTCAGAATTTTGAGACCTCGCATTCTCAGTGCAGACCAGAGAAAATCGTGCACAGGAAAAGCTCCACAAGGGTTAGAGGAAGCTGAAGAACCCCATCCTAAAGCTGGGCTCTTGAAAAAAGAGTCCAACAAAGCCACAAAAAACCCGAACTGTCAGGTGGGACTAAGGAGTCACATTAATACTCCTGAGCCAGAAAACAAATGATGTTCCAGGTGTACTTTGTTAAATGCCATTGCTAGAAAAGACTTAATTAATGTCAATGGTTCCAGGTCCTTGAAAAATGCAAATGGCTGCTGTTAAATCATGCCTTCTGTTAAAAATACAGCATTTTACCTTTCACAGTAGCTAAGAACTCCCCAAAAAGTATACAATCTCCACGTATCTATATTCTTAGAGAACAGGGGATAAATTGAAAGTATTCAATAATAAAGAAAAGTCACAATTTGCAGGGCCATCTCCTATCTGGGGGCTGGAACGTACAACCTGCCAGCCCACAGTGCTTCCTGCTGTTGGCCACCATCTTCTGGTCCAGGACAAGCTACCACTAAAAACAGTGCCTTAGCTGTGTGATTGCAAAAGGAATGATCCCATTGGGGACTGGTGATAAATCACTGTGATGGTAACAGCTGAAGTTTCAAGGAGCCTGAAGGGGCAGCTAGGAGAGCAGCAAGAAACATGGGGTTAACATGGGTTTAACCCAAGCAGAGTGACAGACACAAGCCCAGTGGTGCCAACGCAAACATTATCTCTAGCTATCTTGCAGCTGATCAAGCGCATCAGCAAAAAGCATGAAGTGTCATCCTGTGTCTTCTGCTCAAGGTACTTGGACATTTCAGCCAGTTGTCACAACCACAGAGATGTGGAGCTTCACCAGACCCTGGCTGAACAGTTCAGCCTGGCCCTGCTAACAAGGGTAGAGGAACAGATAGGCAGTGGTGTGCTGCCAGGGCACTGCAAAGGAGCCTGGAGGGTCATCCCAGGCCGCAGGACACTGAGAAGCACAGTTGAAGCACGTATGTGCAGGCAGAGCAGCAACCAAGGCTGAGTATTTGCCTAGCAACATTTTGAAGACGTTCAGACCTGGCTGATAGTGCAGAAGGAGAAACACCACAGAAACTAGCTGTTGTAGTTAAGAGTGATCAGCTCCTGAAGATTAGTTGGGATGTAGGACACCTTTCCTGGCATCCACGTAAGCACCATATCTAATACTCTATCCCAGGGAAACAACTAAGTACAACTTCAGCCATTGTTTCTGATGGCAACAATGTCTCAGACAATAGCAGTGAAGCCATGATGGCAAGAGAAAATGGTGAATCCTGTCCAAAGTCTTCCCCCTGCTCCTCCCCTCTGTGCTGCAGATGGTGGCTGCATGCTGAGTGCTCACAGACGAGGCACAGGTGTCAGAACAGACCAGACATAATGGCAGCAATGAGTGCTGACCATGACTTGCCTTCCTTCCACGAGAAATAAAGGTGCCCCAGCTGATGAAAGGGGCTGTGGGCTGGCCATACCCTCACCCATCTGTTGGCACCCAAATCCCACACTGCTATGACACTCAGCAGAGTGTCATCATTAAGAACTCTTAATTTTTTCCTTGCCACCCCAGCAACAGGTCCTTCTGGCCAGGATGCACTCAGGAGCTGTTTCCCCACCTTCCCTGACTCTCTGAACAGTGATTCCATCTCTTTGCTGCCTTTTGGCACTGACATGTTCCCTCCCTTAATAAAACTAAGATTTTTTTTCACCTGTGACAACATAGGTCTTCCAGCACAGGAGAAAGGAGGTGCAAGGAGACACTTGATGTGAGAGTTAACTCAGGGGTAAGAAAAATTTGAAATACCATTCATATGATTTAAAAGAGCAAGGGTTTGGGAGACACAGTGCTCTTCCCTGTGTGCAAAGCAGTATCTCCCTTGCAGCTACATGGCTGTCAGAGGAGTTCCTCCTGCTGAAGTGCACAGGTGAGGTCTAGAGAGGATTTAAAACAGAAAGGAAAAAAAAAAAAAGGAAACCTCCCTTCTTTTTCCAAATGTTTTGTGGGCCTTCAAGCATGAGAATCTCTGCAAAAGACTGAGCACTGTAAATGTTTCCATGGTCTGAGAGTTTCCTGCCATGCTTCCCTTGGCTCCATGTACCTAACAGGGCAGCTCATCTGTTTTCCAAGCTGTTCTCGCATTTCTACAAGACCATCCCTGGAACCCTCATGAGTGAAGAACAGCCAGCTCAGGAGCACAGACTGCTCCAAGATCATCTGTAGACCACTTGGAGAAAGGGGAGGGAGGTTTCTGGAGAAACTCACTGACATGCAGAGAAGATTATAACACTCTTTTGTGCTTTAGAAGAACACAAATTTATGTTTTTAGTTTGCAGTGGGTCTTGTTACTGTAATCTATAGCCCCTTCAAGTTACAGTACCAACACTTGCCAAGTCTTAGCTTTACTTGTTGTCTGTCTCAATTTACCCACATGGAAAGAAGCTTGCTCAATCTCATAAAAGAGTGTGACAGAAGTAGGAATAAGCTCAGAAATGCCAGTCCCCAGCCCAGCAGCCAGGGTTCAAGCACCTGAGGAACAATCCTCCCTGCCCAGGGAGACCCTATCTGCCTGGCCCAGGGACGACTGCTCTGCACGTGCTTCTGTGGCACTGTCAGCTTTCATCCCAGCTGCTGCTAACAAACCCATATCCCCCTTTGAACTTCTGCTCATTTCCAATTCTACATCTGCAAATCTTCATGAATAATGACACTCTGATCTAGCTGCCTCAGGCTCCCTGCTCACTTTGGATACAGACTCCTGGGCTTGGCTAATCCTTTTCTTCCCCCGTGTCCTCAGTCTCAAAACTACAGACCATGACAGCTTCTCTCTTTCCCAGACTCCCAAGCCCATCCTCAGGTGGGATCAGAAGTCATGCAATGTTCCCAGCAGTCTTCTCAAGCTACCCCCTCAGGCCATGGTGCAGCACAACTCAGTAGCAAAGCAAAAAATACAGTTGCATAACAAGAATCAAAAGCGATGGAGGAGGGAACAACCTTGTCCATAAAATGATTAAGGAGAACTGCAGAGCTTGTTGGCTGCCACCATGACTGTGGAGAGAGCAGGGCAGCACTACCAACCTTGGGCATTTGGGCTAGGGGAAGAGGGATAGGCAGAGGAGAAGGAGGAGTATGTGGAAGAGGATTCAAGAGCAGCATAAAATGAAAACTTCTTTTGACTTCGATTTGCTACAAGGTATCTCCAAGTTATCTTGAATTACCTGTGGCCAGCTGAAAACAATGGAAGGATAACAGGGCATGTAGTGGTGACAGAAGCCAAAGGAGACTGCACCACATTGTTGGACCAGGTCTGGCACTTAGAGATGCTCACAGCTTACCCCGGTTGTTATTCACCTTGTGCTCTCTAGCACAGCAACAGTCCACCAACAGACTGACCTCTGCCTTGTGTAAGTCACTCCACCAAGTGAGTTCAAAGAGAGTATCAACCTTATCACTTGACACACAGGATGAATTTGGTCATAAGACACAACTACAGATGTGCACACACTCCAAGCTGGTGGCATGCAAGCAGCTGTGGTCCCAAAGCTCTCCAGCCTCATTAGCTCAACATGGTGCTCTAGCTAATATGCTTGACAACATCGTGTTAGCGCAGTTACCTGGCTTCTGTCCTACCTAGGGACGGTGCATGTGATCTTGGATCTTCCTCTGTTTGTCCTCATGCTTCTGTAGTGGGTCATCCTTCAGCTGCTGAATCATGGCAAAAACTTGGTGAAAGGACACTTTCCTCTCCACAGAGGACCTACAGAGGACCTTCCTCTGTAGTTTCCCCACTGGATTTGTCTTGTTTCAGAAGCACTACTGGTGCTGATCTCCGAATCATCATTGATCGTTTTCTCTCTGATCTCAACTCTGTCTGTTCTCTTTCTCCTTGCAATTTACATTGACACTATTGATTAGGCAATCCCCTACAAACATATGACCTACAGCAGTTGTCTCCAGGAATATAATTTTTAATATGATATTTGAAAACAATGATTTTGTATTTCATTGCACCCATTCCTTCATGGGAGGGCTGTGCCACCATTCCCACCTTTCAGCTTTGCACTCAGCCATCTGGTCTCAAAGCAAACCCCATGTGTTATTCCTTCTATGTGTGAGATTCTTTCTTGCTTGAGGTCTGCTTCTCTTTACCTAGCTAAGCCATTCCAGTTGTGGGACTTTGTCAAAAATAATTCTCCAGTTCAGTGAGGAACTTTGCACATGCAAACTCCAGAGTCACAGTCTTAATCATTGAATAAGTATTGCAGTTGTCTTGAGGAGAATGATGTACTTATGCCATACCACAAAGCACTTTTCAATCCATGAGTAACTACATAGGATATTAAACAACAACTTTTAGCAATAGACTTTAAATCTGCAGGCTCAGATTGAGTCCTACAAGAGCTGCCTGAGGGTATCTCCAACCTACTTATTGTTAATTTTATTTTTTAATAATACTCAAAACAAAGATATTTCAGAAGACTTGGAGTATAAAATGTGGTAATACTCAAAATAACCAAATAGAAAAAACTAACTGTATTGATAAAAACCAGGATAGAGAAAAATAACCCCGCAGGGAGTTTATTATAAAGGTGCTTGAAGGTGAGTGTACAACTTTTCAGAGTGACCCATCAGTTCACGCCTTTCTGTCTCTGCCAAGATCTAATTCTTGATGCATCTCTTACTACCTAGTACTACTACCTTATTACTCTACTGTCCTGACACTTCTTCATTAACTTGGATATTCCTCCTTATGACTTCATCTTGAGAAGCAGTCTTTCTGCTTTTGCCTTCCATGTGACTCTCATAGCAGCCCTTAGTAACTTGTGTTCTCACTTTCTAGGTGGTTCTCTCTTGTATTTGAAGTTAATAACTTCTTACTTAGCTTCTCATCTTTGGCTTCTTTGGCTATTCCTGGTCTTGCCTTGCACTGGACTAGTTGGTGCTTGTGCTCTTAATGGCTTTTATTTAAATATTGCTCCTCAGACTTGCTTCCAATGGGATTTTGCCTCGAAGTTATCAAATTGTTTAAACTCACTTTCTTCAGCTCCACTGAAGTGCACTTAAACTGCATGTTTTTGGCTGTTCTGACACAGTTCATAGATCTTAAAGATATAGAATTGTTAAGGTTGGAAAAGACCTCCAAGATCACTGACTCCCAAGTGTTATCCCAGCACTGCTGTGTTCACCACTAAATCATGTCCCCAAGTGCCGTATCTACATGTTTTTTGAACACTTCAAGGGATGGTAATTCTACCAACTTCCCTGAGCAAACTGTTCCAACACCTGACCACCAACTCGGTGAAGAAATTTTTCCTAACATCCAACCTAAACCTGCTCTTGTAGAACTTGAGGCCATTTCCTCTTGTCCTGTTCCTTGTTACTTAAGAGACAAACCCCCACCTATCTACAAACTCCTTTCAAGTAGTTTCAAGCAATAAAGTCTCCCATGAGCCACCTTTCCTCCAGGCTGAACAACCTCATCTTCCTCAACCACTCCTAAGATTGTGCTCCAGAGCCTTCACCAGCTCTGTTGCCCTTCTTTGGATACACCCCAACACCTCAATGTCTTTCTTGTGGTGAGGGACCCCAAAAGTGAACACAGAATTCAATGCAAGACCTCACCAGTGACAAGTACCAGGGGACAATCACTGCCCTGGTCCTGCTGGCCACACGGTTTTCAGTACAAGTCATGATGTACCATCTTATATATGTTCACGTTCCCATCTTAAACAATTCTCCCCACCTCTCAGCTTGTTTCATTCTCCACCTTGTAACCAAATAGTTGTCCCTGAAGCATTGTAAGGGAACAGGACGCAGTCAGGGTGAAACACAGCTGATCTAACCCAGATGCTTTCATATGGGCAAGTAATCTAAACTCCCTTTCTGGTCAATGGAGAAACCCAGATACTTCATAAACTCATGGTGAAAAAAATAACAGGTCAGGTGAATGAAGACTACCTTTTGTCAGCCTCATGACAGCAGGATGACTGGCTTTGGATGAAATCTACAGATAAAGCAATGATTGCAAGAAGGGTAAAAATGGACAAAGCAATTTACAGCCATCATGACCCCAGTTAGAATACACCCATTCTGATAAAGCACAAACTTTCTATTTCCAGAGCATGCATTACATGGACCAGAGTTAAAGAGTTAGTGACAGTGTATTAGAAAAATACTCCGAAGTGTACAACCAGAATCCTTGAATGTAAACTAGGTAGCAGTGGTAGGTGTAATGAAGATTTATTTCAGCATATGGAACTGGGGAGACTGATGCTGGAAGACAGCGTACAATTTAAAAAATCATATGGGTAAATTGAAAAAATGAGAAAGTGACATGGGACACAGAGGGCCAGAGGAAGCAACTTGCATTGACAGTTTCTGTTTGGCTAGAAGCAGCTTGAAGACAGGACACAAAATCTATATTAAAACATCAGGTTGTAAAAAAGCCTCATTCTTGTTGAGGAACATGTAACAGGGTGATGACTGGAATTTAGAAGCCTAGAAATCTGGTAGGTTCAAATCAAATTCAAATCCGAATCAGTCACCAGTGTACACCCACGAAAGATCATTTACCTGCAGAAAGAAGCCATTCTTCCTTTAGAGAGCAGTGAGAAGTAAAGTTTTACTTCAGATATTATCACATTTTCCGAACAATACTTCATTCTTTTTCCTCTCAGTTGTTTCCTTACATTGTAGGGAGCTGTACACAGTTTCTGTATCCACAGTCCTTCCTTCCAGAACAATAGCCCTGATCAGACAATATCCAAAGACCAATTTGCACTGTGTGAAGCAATACAAGATGTCAATAGGCTTTTCAGAAACCGTTTAATAGCCTATTGTACAGGACATAGTCCAGTTTCTAGCTGCCCTGGCTTTATTTTAGCAGCCCTTGGAACATATCTAAACAGACTGGTTGGTTCTTCACCAGCATTCAGCTGGGCATTAATACATAGCCCCACATAAGGCAGCTGTATTTTGGTTTTCCCCATCTAGTTCCACCCAAAGCAACCCCTTACTGCACTGTCCTCAAAAGCAAATGCTGGCCTCTCACTATAGCCTGGCATAGAGTCAGATTCTGATTTTCAGCATTCCAGTTTTCTCACATTTATTTCACAGCACAGTGTACAAAGCTGTGCACCAGTCTGATGTTATGGACCCTACAGATTGAACACAAAAATTACTTATAAAAAAAGTAGGATTCCTGAATGAAGTGCTTGATCTGTCAAATGAAGTGTTCATAGGTAACCTACCAGAAACTTGATGAAAATACCCATTAAACCTGACATATACATATTTACAATGTAACATGTCTTTAATAGGGAGAAGTAAACATGCTCCAACAGACATACTTTATTCTCATCCAAATATATGAGCTTCACTCCTGCTGTGCTTACCAGCATTTGCTTGGATTGCAGTAAAATCTGACACCCTTGAGTTGCAGTCCAGCAACACTTGTGTGCTAAAAGCTGATGTAGATCATCACTATCCTAGATCAAACTCTTCAATGACCCCATTTAAAGCCCATGTTGCTACTTCAAGTATGTATGTGAAGAAGACAGGGAAGGGGTTAAAAACACACCCCATGATCTAGACACAAAGAGAATGCTTCAAAGAAGAGGTATTTATTACAAAATTAACTTTCAAATTCTACCTCATTTTCCATTATCACCTGTACAAAACGTATTTATAGCTCAAGGGAACATTCTCCCATCCAAACTGTATGATACAGTAATTGCACTGTAGTTAGAAGACATTCAGTTCATGAAAAGATGCACACACACACACGCGCGCACACACACAGCATTAGTAATACAGACTCAGGACACAGGACAGAATTACAAAAGAATCCCTCACACTGCTGCTCCAAACTCTTGCTCAGCCAGGGGCAAGTTCTCTAAGCACAGCTCTAAACAGTGCCACTTGTAAAACACAATAAACTCACTTGACAAAGTTTTAGGAACAATTACAAATTCAGTAGCAGTGGTATCTGTGCTAGTATGTCACCACCTCAGATATTATTTAGGACAAGCATAGCCCTTGACAGCAAAGAGCATAAAAACCTTTAAAAAGTGAAGCAACTCACAACCCACCATGCAACCAAGGTCTTAGTACTTCAAAAAAGACAATTTTCAGTCCTGACTGCTTGTAGTTCACAGTCCCCCACCAAAGACAACAAGTATGGAGGTGTCGTTCTTATCTTCATCCTTCCTTTCCCAATAGGAAAGAGCCTTCTGTTCTAACAGTCCACACACTTTTGCTTTCATGACATACTTGCTCATGTGTGGGGTCATGTGATACATTCCCCAGCTGGCAGAGACACAGGACACTGCTAAGGAGATTTTCACATTGCCAGCAGGATCCTGAGAGGAGGAAACAGTGCCTGTGCACAGAGTGAGATGGTAAGTCACTCAGGCACAGCATGGAAGGGAAGCTGCTAAGCATGGCAATGAAGAATTTCAGGTAAATGCCAGTGTTTCTACATTAACAGCTGGTTTGCTCTCAAGTCCCTTGAAATTGATTCTCAGAGAGATTCAGGAGGAATAGGAAGGAACTGTCAAGTAACACATTTGTTTACCTTTCCGTAACAAGATTCTGATTTTGCTCTTAGAATACAAGTATTCATTCCCTCAGGATACTACAAGATGTCCTGTCCTACTCCTTGTTCGGGCACCTGTCTGAAATGGATGCACAGCTTAAAAAGGGGGAAGCAAAGACATGCCCTGTACTTGGGGCATACTTGAAGAAGCAGAAGGAAGGAGGAAGATATAAAAAGGCAGATCCTGTCAATGCCCTGTCAAGGCATCAACCAGCCTTTCCAATCAAGATGCAAAAAGAACAGACGGGAGAGTGGTGGTGCCTCTCACACCCACAGGGCTGTGAACAATGATGGTAAGCAGTGATGACACAAAATCCTCCACCTGGACCAAGGGCAACCTTGACACAGAAATCTCCATTCAAATCCTCCTCACAGTCACATCCCTGTCTCATAGCATGAGCAGTCCACTTCCTGGAAACAGGCCAGTCCCTGCTCCTGGAAGAGATGTGTGTGTATTGATGTCCTGAAGCAACTGTTGGCAGAAACCTTTTAAGATGGATGGATTGTCTAGGATAAAGCTAGACGAGCCTAGTGGCATTCCAATGATCCATCAGGTCTGAAGGGTTCAAAATAAGAGTTTACACACAAAAAATAATTTGAAGCAGGAGAACATGGCAGCCTGCAGCTTTTTGTGATTTGAATCCATGGATACCTTTTGATGAAATCCTTTGTCAGAGATAAGAGCCCTGTCTGGCAAAGTTCAACTGGAGCAGCTGCTCCAGAAAACTGCATCTTCTGGCCCCAGAAAGCACCATTAAGCATTTTACACCTGACTGGCAAGGAAGGCTAATAAGTAGTCCTCAAAATGAACCTGAACTCATTCCACAAGCACAACTGGGAAAGCAGAACAGACGCAGCCCAAATTGCATCCGGAAAGCAAAGAACATTGCCTCATGTTTGTACCACTTGAACATTTTAAGACACTCGGTAAAAGAATCCCAATTATTGTATTTTATCGAGCTCACAAAGTATTGATTACTATTATGTTCCAACTACAGCCTCACAGGTTTTAAGCAGCAAATACTGAAGGTCAAAGTCTAAAAAAATCCCCCTATTTTTCAGTATTTTCCTCCTGAAAGAAGACAGAATTACATCAGTTTACACTCACTTGAAAATCCAAGCCTTGGAGTCCACAGGGTACAGAGGAAACATCTGCCCTTTAGACTTCAGTGTAGACCTTTCAATCCTTTTAACTGATGATTAAAAATTTTTAAAACATTCTGCTGGAAGTTGCTCCCTCTTGTGGAATACCTAGATTTTTTTTCATTGTATGCCTCCATCCCCTTACCAGCACACAAGTCCTAGGAAACATATTAGTCTCAATGTAAATCAAGTGCTCTCAGAGAATTTCTGAAATGACAGTCCTAAAGAGAAATAAACCTTTGTGTCTATTGAAATAGAAGCTAGGCTGGTGTATAGGAAGGTGGGATGGGAGCATGACATTTGCCACCTTTAACACTCAGCTGCCAATCCACATCCAAAAGATTATTAATAATAAAGGATGGAGGGACCCTGGCCAAGGAACAGACTGGTTGATCTTCCTCAGGCAACTTCTACAAAGCCGACCTCTTCATAATAACTGAAGAAATCAAGGTTACTGACTCAATTTTTGCATTCCCACAGGTTTAATTTGACGAATAAAGAGTTTCAGAAACTGTCATTCCAAAATGCTCACATGTTTCTTAGGGTTTTTTTGTTCTTAATGCTAAGGGCAAGTGTGTGATTGTATATACTGGAAAAAACTGCACTTAAATCATGGTTTTTATCACCTCTTTTGGCAAATCCTCCCCATGGTAATGGGACTATCCTAGGGAAACCTCATATTCAGGATAGCAAAGTATCAAGTTAATAACCTAACCAAGAGTAGAAGTTGCTGAATCCCACTGCTACAAAGGCAGCACTACACTGTCTGCCTTCCCCATTGCCAACAGTTAACAGTTCACAGCTGCTGTCAGATCAAGCAGGATCTGAAGATGTTTGCAGCCTTCCCTCTCATGCTTCCTGCCTATGTATCACCTCTGTGAACCCTTGGTTCATGCAGGTAGGAGCACTTCCTGCAATAACAAGTGGAAAAGAATCATCAAACCCAGTAGCCAATTAGTGCCATGACTTCCCACCATGTATGACCGGCAGGCGATTAACTCAAATCCTTTAGAATAAAAAGCACAGGTCCATCCCATCTGAGTTAATATTTATAGGACTCCACTTCTGGAGAGATGTGACATACCAAGCCAGAGTCTCACAATAGAAGCAGCTGCCCTACTGAACAATGCTATGGATCTTTATTGAAGAGGAATGAAAGCAAGACTGACTGGAGACTAGTCCCCCCCCCCAGAATGACTATGCTAATGCAGCCCTTCTGTGTGGTAGGAAATACATTAGAATTCAAGATTTGGTAAGAGAAATAAATGCACAGTTCATTTTCAAGTCAGACACACCTGCTGCGCTCCCTCTACCTATAATTTTGATGCAAGGCTGTGAAGCAGTGCAAGAACTCTGAAATGGAAGGCTTGAGTTCATTGAAACATGCACAAAAGAGTTTTTCAAACATTACTTCTTGAGATAGGAACACAGCTGGGGTCTAAGTGTCATTCATGACGGGTGCTCCCAAGTAGCATCTTGAATTGCGACAAGAAGTGCAGGTAAAGAGTAGGAGAGAGAATAAAAGGAACATCTACAAAAATAGACCTAACACAGGACAAAGGCACCATATAAACAGAATTCCATTTTCTTGGAAGGGGTGGATTCAACATTTAATGGCTCTTGACACTTAACAGACAAAGAATTTTTGCCTGGGCTTACATTTCCTTCAATACAGTAATTTGATGTTCAGCAATCTATGAGAGGGAACTTTTTCAATATCGGAATAAAGTGAGTGGATACCTTGGCACCAGCAGCCAGTTTTGCAGATGCCACACTCATTAAGATGAAGCCTTCCCCTAAAAGCACACGTCTGGCACTAAAATAGCTGGGATCAAAAGCTGAATGACAGCTGTCTGTAAAATTTCCAAGCTATCATTTCAGTCTCTAGTACACCCCCATGCTGGTCTCGACAGCATACTGGAGATGAAAATAAATCACCTACCTCTTTCACTGCAATTTCATTGGCAGTTTCAGACAAAACTGCAAAGAAGCTACAGTTTTGAGCTGGAACAGTCTGGCTCTGGAAACAGGCCTGCTAGGTGACTTATAAATAATGAAAGGTGACCAGAAAGCAAGGCAGTATACAGGACTAAACAATTTCCACCTCTGTCTGCAGAGGGCCTGAGAGACAGGCAAGGCACGGTGGCTCAGATTTCAAGCAGACCCTTTTCAGTCAAATTCTAAAAATTCAGGGTCAGAACAAAAAAACTGCAGACAGTCAGGGCAGGGTAGAATGAAAATGCAGAGATACTTACAGGAAGCTTCCAAAAACCTCACTGTAAGAAAGTCTGTTAATCACAATGGAAGTCCTAAGTTCTCAAACACTGGCTTTCAAACTGTCATGGTGCTTAGATTACAAGAAGGAAGACACACGCACATACGTGTACAAGCAACCACAGACAGCCTCCAACTTCTACTGCTCTGACTGCTGGAATGCCACTGCTGTTTGACTGGTATATATTGCTCAGAAGAACTGACATTTAAGTAGCCAGTTGTCCATGAATATAACCTAAGGATTCTACACACAAGTGTTTTAACTTAAGGGGACTTTCTCAACCTCTGCATCTCCCAATGCAGGCAGTGCAAACAAATGCCAAAACAGAGCTACCTATACTCAGAGTTCTCCAGAGAGGGCATTTTACAGTCACACGTCTTCAAAGCACCAGAATCAGCCCTACATGCAGCAGATCTCATGCTTTTCATCCACTGTTCCCAGGCTTCTTTTGCAGGTGCTAGAACTCCCAGGAGTCCATCCACCGGAGCCCTGCCATGGGGCTGTTAGGGTCAGAGGCCATGGGTCCTATCATCCCATAGGACAGAGGATGGAAGAGGTAGAAGCTGTGGAAAGAAACCAAATGCCCATCACATACTGCACAGTTTTCTGTCTCAAGAACTTTGCAGCACATTAGTCCATACAGTTGTCCTATGGAATCCTTGTCTTTGGGATGCTCTAAGGTCCACTGGGGACCTTCTAATCTCTGCTGAACACAATATATACACAGCATGTAGTTTTATCACACATGGCATTTTCTCTTAGAAACCAACAGCTCTGGAGAAAAGTCAGCTGATAAAACCTACAGCAATGAAAAATTTGCCTGTATTTGAGGAATATGGCACCATCACTGGGACTAGAATCAGAAACCACTGGACTTCAGGTTTGGAGGAAAACAGAGCATTAATGCTGTGTGTTGGGATAAAAGGAAGATTCCCTGCAATAGAAAGGTGTTCCATAAAGTATTACTGGGACATGGATCCTGAATCTAATTGAATTTGAAGGTTTAGGATCAGGCCTGAGGATGTCTGACAAATTCAGCAGAGAAGAGAGACAGAGACAAAGGCTAAGGATAATTAACAGGCAGTAAAGTTTCCATTGAGACGGTAACTGTCAAACATTCATCAAAAGTTCAGCTTTTAGCACTCACCTGTACAGAATGAGCAGAACCAGTGCCAGGAACCCCCCTCCATACACTTTTCTAGCTGTAGTGCTGGGTGACAAGAACCCAGCACAGAACTTCAGTAGTGCATCCCAGGTGATTCCTAGGAGAAGGAAGAGGTAGGAGTCAGGAGAAGAACCAAACTGCTACATGCATAGACTGGGCTGGCGAAGCTCTGTCAACACCAGAAGACTACATCAATTTTTAAATTCATTTACCTTGGTAAACTTCAGAACTATAGAGGTGGTTTTGTATCAGCAGAAGTCTCTTTTTGTCCCACCTTTCCATTTGAATAAATGCAAAACAGATCTGGGCCTCAAATCCTAACTAAGTTGATACAAAATCACAGGAAAAACTACCAAGACCAAATTTTACACATATATGACAGAAAAGTGGGGGAAGCAAGCAAAGGGAAGCAACTTGTATAAAAGGATATATATACAGTGAAACAGCAGAGAATAGGAATCCCATCTCTGAATTTAAATGACCTAAACATTAGACATTACTGCCTCTTCAGGGTGGTGAAAAAAAAAAAAGGCAGTTTGGTACTGTAAGCTGGTTGGTGAGAAACATTTTGAATTAGTCAATGTTTTCAAACACTTTGTACAAGCAAGCAGAAAGCCTCTTAAAATAATAAAATTTTCAGTCTGAAAACATTAAATTTAACAGAATTTCACCTCTTTCCCTACCTTCTCTTTTTCTAGATTCTAGTATTTACCTGTCAACATGCTGGAAAAAAGCATGGCTGGAAAGTAGTGGTGAAAGTAGAGAACTCGTCCCATCATAAAAAAAGGGAGGTAATGTAGGAGCCAACCCAATGCAATCTGCCCTCCACCACGGAGCACGACTCTGGACAGTTCTGGAACACAAACATACAGACCAGCAGAGAAAATATCAGCTACTGTTCCCATTTGTAAACCTTAACACAATAAGTAAACTCAACAGGAATCATCTTTGCAGGAAGTCATGTACTGGTCTGAAATTCCTTCAAGCCTCTGCAAAATCCTAACTGCATTCTTTATAAACATATAAACACTTTTCAGAACAGTTATCAGAAAGAATATACAAAGAGATAAGTCTCAAGGGACTGGCAAGAGGTCGATCATGCTGTATGTTAACATCAAATGTGCAGTTTCTCAGGATATATATCAGACTAATTAGGTTGTTCCAATTACTGATGTTTTTAGTCCCTCTGTTATAAGACTATGAGCCATCCAGAAGATCACTTTGCCTGGAAAGAAGCATTGCCTAGCTTTCAGAGCCTGGGGAACGGACTGAGAGCTCTGGTGTCTACATACAGCTTAGCCAGTAACTTCTTCTACAATTGAGTAGTTTCCCATCACATTTTAGAATTCACTTCCCCACAAGGAGATCTACAAAAGGAAGCAACCATTGAAGTAAACAGGAATAGTCAAAGTACGACTTATTAGGGTTTGTGAAAAGCTCTACAACCTTGGTATTGGACATAAAAAAGGATCATTATATCTCTTGCACTTGTAATTTGCTATGCACAAAGATAAGGAAACATTTCTTGTTTTAAAACACTGTGCATACTACAGCAGTACAGAGAACATGCAGAGCTTCATAGGAGGGCATTGATCCAACTGGCCTATATCCCTTGTGGCCAGTATAGGTAGCCTTGAAGTATTTCTGTTGAAGATCTGTGCTGTTCACTATTAAACTATTTAATATATGAAGTTCCTACTCTTTTCCTTGTGGATACTGCTCAATAATCCAAACTCAGTGGTTTCGTACCCTTGACACACAAAGTTCTGCCATCCACACACTTTTAAAATACCTGCAAAAGGCATTTATAAAAAAGAAGACTGATCTCACCTTTGAGTTCAGATGTCAGTTGGACACCTCTCTTCAGTGCCACTGCAGTGCAAATTGTTATCAGAAGATATAACCCAATAGTGACTAGATTTAGCCACCAAATCACCTACACAGTAAAAACAAAAAACGATTTGAGACTTTATGGTGGACGTACATGTGTGAGAGGATATGGAAAGTTTCAAGCAAACATTAAGAGTAAGAAAGACAGTCCAAAAAGAGGAGAAGGAAGAGAAACACTGTCACTGGCAGAAAAAAGTTTAAGCTCAAATTTGCTAAAGACATTGGCCTGGAACCTCCCACTCCAACTTACTGGGTTTCCCAGCAAATAAACACGATAATCCGTCTCATTGACACCAGAAAAACGCAGGCCCTGAGGAAAGAGATCAGAAGGAAGTAAAATAGATATTCATCAGTCCAATTGCATCTTCAATGCAATTAAGAGGTGCTATGCTTCTAGAGGCACTGCAAAAGCACTTGAAAATAGGAAGCCGGACTGATCAATATACCTGGTAGTTGATGGGCCAGTGCCAAGGTTTGGATGTAACTTCATTGTCCTTTGGTTTGAGGCCGCTGTTTCCCTACAGGTAAGTCAACACAAAGTTTATATAAGGAGGCAGTTATGCTGCAATGTCTATCCAGAAATGTCTGTGAACCCAAAAATACATGAATACTCTTCTTGAGTGAAAGCTCTTTTCTGATCATCTTCCACACTGGGTCAAAATGAGGACAATGAATGTTTTACTGTTACTGTGCAAGTGAAAATGTTATTTGGGTACCATAACAGACAGTATTCTCTAATTTCTCTTCTCCAGTTTTTCTGTCACTGAGGATACATGTTGCATAAGCAAGACCTTTGTTCATTAAGAGACTGCTGTGACAGGTTTCCCTCCACAATGAAAAAAAAAAAAAGCTTCAGAAAGATTATTTCCATGGAAACTCATGCAGGTGCTTCCTTACCTGAGATGTATTATCACTGATTACCATGGAAACTCTTTACAATAACACTTTACAAGCACTAACAATAATCGGCTTGACTTCTTTCTTTCTCTTAAAAATGTGAGAAGAGCTTTACAAAGAGTAGCAAAGAAAACCTGAGACTCCTTTCTCAAAATAGTAACTTCTCATTCTTCAGATGAAGGATTATGGAACTGGAAGCAGAAGGGCTGTGGCCAAGAGCACAAAGAACAATCTTGGAGAAAAGACTGCAAGAGCAGTCCACTTTGAAAATATTAACAATGTTTTGGGTTTTTTTTTTTTTAAGATTCAGAGATAAAAAAGAAACCAGAAGTCACAACACCTTGATGAACATTTAAAAAATCACAAGTTTTCCATTTTCAATCCAAACACTTAATTGTTCTCTTCAGTGTCTATTTGGCTAATTTTCCTGACTTTGACCACCATAATAGCCTCCTGCTTCACAAATACTAATTTAACTTTAAAACCTCCCAGGAAGGTAGGGAAAGTATTACATAACTAGGTTGTAGCTAGATCACACCAAAAGCAGAGTCAGGCATTAAGTCTAACGCCTCCGAACTTGGAAGATTTAACTTCAAGACTATCCCTTTTTGAATGTGAATTCTGACCTGGTTTGCGGCCATCACCCTGATCTCTTAGAAAGTGCTGTGTCTTTTTGATGCAAGAGAGAGGAGGAAGAAAATTACAATCTAGAATTAATGATATCCTACCCGGATCATAACCATGTGGGATTCTAGCAGAATTTCTGCAAAAGAAGGCTTCAAAACATCCAGGCTGATATTGGGCACTTCAGAAAAAGACAGAAAAATAGATTAGACATCTGTATGGTTTACATTTATTTGCATCTTTCATAATAAACTAAATTCTCTCCTCCTGCAACAAATCTGCTTCCAGAACCTTTTTTAATTCTCTATGCAATTCATTCATATTCAAAACACAGAAGTTTGCAGTCAAAAGTATCCCCCAGTGAATTTTCCAATTGATGTACTCCTAGATTTCCTCCTTTACTTCCAGAATCAAGAGAAATAGATAGAACTCCATGAAATAAACAAATTTGAGGCTGTGAAACATGTAACTCCTTGATGAAGCTGCAAGGTCCATCTGTCATTATTGGCAAACTTGTATCTCTGTCACAAACCATTCATTTCTTGATGGTACTGCAAAGTCATTATTTAGCATGCCCCCAGTAAGCAAAGGAAAAAAATACACTAAAACACAGTGGATCCTAGTTCTTTTTTAAAAATCATTGAAACATGTATGACATACTTGCATCAACAACAGTAATTCCCAGTTTAACAAACAATGTTAAAAATAAGTCTATACTGCAATGCTGCCCACGAAGATCTCAAAGTCCTTAAAAACGTCTTTATACTTCCACTACACTTCAAGCATTATCACCAGCTTGCAGTACAAACAATGAAACAGAAAAGGGCTCTGCATCTCTGCATGGTCCAAGTTCAGGAAGTTTGCACTTAAGCTGGGAAAGAACACACAAATTCCAAATGCTGAATGGTAGCTATCACCACATAATAGCTCATCACTTCCTTTAACAGCAAGCCACGATGCACTCTCAAACTAAAAGGAAATAAAAACTTACATTTAGGGTTAATATGATCCTCAAAGTTCCAGAGGGAATTAGGAGTCTCCTTCAGGTATGGTGTGCAGGTGACTTCCACTTGTTCCCAACCCCTGAGGAACAGCAGAACTGTTAACCACCACTCCACAAGAACACAGTATCTCCAGTTCATTTCATTTTTCTACATTTAGCTTCATACTTCTCCATTAACACCTACCATATCACACAACCTCAGCAGGTGCATTCTTACATGCTTGAAGAACCATGTACAAACCAAAATAGATTTGCAGCGCAGCCAATGTTGCAATTCTACTGAATAGTTGAACCACATTTCTAACTTTGGATGTCTAAAAAAAACTATGTTCATAGGTGGGATTTTTGAAAATGATGCACATTGGCAACTAGAAAGTATTTCAATTCAACCCTCATAGTCCCTGCAGAAGAAAATCACCATCGTTAATTTAAGTCAATCCATGCCTACAACAACTGCATTACGGAAACAAAAGAATTACCTTAGGGGATACCAAGGGTTCTTTAGTCTGTCACCCTATTTCTAGCAGTCACATCGAAGACTGGGAGAAAGTGCATTAAGCCCTAGAGTCATGTGATAGATTAATAAGGAATTTTCTATTAATCACCAGTTAGCAGACTTCACTAATTAATGAATCCACTAATTAATTAATTTACTCTGAAGGACAGTGATTACTACCCTTTAAACTAAAAACGAATCTAAAAATCCAATACATTCTAACAATCCTTATTTGCAGTTAACAAGTAGTTTTTTCCCCTTAGCTCTTAGTATCATCAATATTTTGTGGCAATAACTTCCATTCACAACGTAAGCTTCTATTAATGGAAAAAAATCCAAGTCACAACCTTTTCTGAATGCCTCTGACAGAGACTGACTTCTTTTAAATCACACTGTTTACATATGAGCCTAGTTTTATGGTGAAGTCTAACTGGCACTTGCATTCCTGACCAGAGGTACCTCTTTGTACTCACTGTGATTCAGCATCCACAGGATTCCTTATAATCCAGTTTACTATAACACAGTGAAGGGAAATCTAAGCTAGCAGTAATGCAGGTAGCACCGGAAGCAGTAGCAACAGGACTACACAGCTTGCTGCTTTGAGATCCATGTTAGCATCCCACACAATACAGCTTTGCAGATATGGCAGCTTGCTTGCCATTAGTCTGGGTGTCAGTATACATGTAATTTTAATGATGAAGATATATAATGCAAGGACATACAAAATCCCAACCCCTGCTAGGAGCAGCTTGTAACCATTGCCCTTGCTTCAGATGCTGCATGCAAAAACCACTAGAGACAAATTAATACCAATAGAAAGCAATTTTGATGATTATGGTACAGAACAGCATGAACTGCCCTAGTCTCCAGCAATTTTTGTAAACTCTAAGGATAACACAGGTCTTAAAGAACACATATGTCATCCCCTCCCGGACAATATCTATGTCCATGCCACTCCTGAATTTCTGAGTAAGGGATATTATTTTTCAGAGCTGCATACCTTTACTGTACGAGACTGCATAACCCTAACTCAGATCTTGCCCACTGGTTATATTTTTAGTGCCTGCTAGTTACATTTTTATTCTTTTAAAAAAATTGAGGAGATGTGGTTCTTGCTTAGTTTAAAAGTACCATTAAGTAAAGGAACATGTCTGCTCAAGACCCTGCAGGAGTGCAGGGGGATTACAAACTATTTACCATTTTGGCAGAGTCTTTCCAGAAGAGCCCAATATACACCCTGTGGTCACATGGATTAGTCTGATCTGACTCCGTAGGACTTTGATGAGCTTCCCAGTCTTTCTGCCCACCACTTCAATCCGCCAGAAATCATTGGAGTCTCCAGTTCCATTCTATCATGCAAACATACCATTGCAAAAAAAAAAGAAAAATCACAAAAATAGAAAAAGAAATAAAAAACCCCCAAAACTAGAAGACACGGAATTGAAGCACTGCAAATAGGAGATTCTGAAACCCTAATGACAGCAAAGTTAAACAAACTAGCTCAGACTATTCTCACTCACACTTCACAGAAGAGATTCCCCATCAGAAAAAGATCATTCTAGACATGAGCAACCATTCACAAATACATCTTTATCCTGACAACCTTAATTTTTTTTCTTACAATTCATACTTGACTGTGGTTCAGAATTACAGCATAAACAGGGGTAACTTGGCTGCTTCACAAAAGGGGTTTAGGCAACAGATCCTTGCATTTAGGAATTCAGCCCACAAAGTAGATTTCATTTTCATGATTCAAAATTCTGTCATCAATCTTTCAAAAAGGCACTCTTCTATGTGACAAGGCCAAATACATAAACCAATATTTGTCAGTGCAACTTCAAGGTTGCTCAGACTGTAATTTCTGGAGTTGAATGCTGCCAAAGCTAGACTGGCAGTAAAAGTTTAAATTACATTTTTATCTCTGTTCACATTAAACAGACCTTAAACTCGGGATAAGTCATTTCACACTAAATCAGTTTTTCCTTCAGGATGGCAGATGCCCACCTACCACCTTGGCTAACAAACTAAAAAAAGCAGCAATTACTTCCCTTGTCATGATCTGAACTCTTCCCAAAAGACGGAGCTTTTGTTTTTTCTTGCCTTTACTTACTATTCCATAGCCAGTGACCTGAAAATGCTTCCTTGTCAGGGGAGCCTCATGCTGGTGACTGTGCAGATTTCTAGAAGTTCTGAAATTAAATAAAAATTCAAACTTTTGAACCTTGTCAATTTGTGGTAAGAACTTTGGTTTGAGCCATTCAGACATCTGCCAGAGCTCTAATCACTGAATTCCGACTGAGGGCAGAGCAGGATGCAGCCTTAACAGGATGGGGAACACTGACTGAATCTGTCACTTCCCACCATGTGACTCTGAGCTTATGCCACACTGGGCAGTGATGGAAAAGGATGACAGCATGAATAAATCCAACTACCAAGCTACAATCTATCACCTCCAAGTGGGGATGACATTGTTGGCTCTGTTTTGGTTTGGTTTTAGTTTTTTTACTTAAGAGTAAAGGTGGGATAAACACAATCAAAGCAAGATCCTGACCTTTTGTGATCATCAGTTTTGCTTTTGAGGGAAAGACTGCTCCATGTCAGGTGAATCAGTGGCCACCATTGGCATAATTAGCACCAGCAGGGTGTAGACAGCCAGCCACCTGCTCTGGCTGGGACTGCTGACTGAAGCAACCAGAGAAACCTGGCCATAGCCCGGCCAGTCCTTACCAAAGCTGCTCGGACAATGGCTCACGGCGCATCCCGGCAGCCTGATCCACATGGATACAGCGTGTGCTGCGGGATGGGGCACACGCCGGGCCATGAGCGCCGCCTGCCGCAACTCTGCCCAGCACTGCCGCTTCACCGCCTGCTCCGAGACCTCAGCAAGGCTTATCCCACTGTGCCTAATCGAGATTTTATCATCCTGCTTATCATGTCTTTGATAGTAAGCCCCCAAATTCAAGGGGTTTAAAAAATAGTCTTATGATAATGTTGGAAAACTAAGCAATGATTTGTGCACATGCCATACTGAATACAAGACGACATGATTTCTTGGCTCACAAGTTTTGAGGTTCTGTTAAGAAATCAAAGCTGTGAAAGCACGAAGCATTTTGGCACAGTGACATTAGACCAGACAAAGACCATATATCAAGCCTCTAGGGTTCCCCCGCTTCCTCTTTGGTATTTCCCACAGAGAGGGAAGGTACCAGTTGACATTTTCGTTCAAAGTGTTTCACTGCTCCCATTGCAGTGCTGTTGAGAACTTCAGTGGGTGGATATTGCCTATACATGCAGGGACAGGACACTGGCAATACACTGAAAAAAACCCCCACTCTTCATTTGCCTAGAAAATTCAGTGAGTGGGGACAAACCCACAGCAAATGAGAGTTTCAAAACTGCTTCTCTGCAAAAGAGTTACCCCTGAGTATCACACCTCACAGAGCTGAACAAATCTCTTTACTGCTTAGACAGGTATTTCTAATAAAGTTGTATGACTCTGTTAAAAGTTTCCCATTTAACAGACACCTTTCAAACATAAGCCAGAGAAGAAAAACTCTACAAACCTCACACTGGAAATGCAGATATACAGATACCTCTGTCAGGCAGCCTGCCTGTGCTGGCCTAACCACACAGACCCCAGCAGGACAATTCTTCCACCAATTCTATACAATCACACAAATCCCTCTTAATCCCAGAAATCATCCTTACTCTTTATGTTCCAGACGAATAATATCTCCGTGCCTCACAAACTCCACAGGGCTCGAGGGGTCTGACAGATCTGCTGAAGGAAGACAAACTAATCATACCAATGTACTGACAAACATATCAAGGTCTTAGAAAGTTTCTTGTTAATGCTCATGCCTCAAGCAGATAATACAAGCAAACAACTTTGTGTTGACTCTAAGCGGGTATAAAACAATGCTCTAGGCTTTACCTCTGAGGGCTACTCCAAAGAACATGAAATATAAACTACTCCTGTAACACTGGTTACAGGTGTGGGAGGGTTATATCTAGGTTATTGGCATTTTTTGTTGTTTAGACAGTTGTTAATTTTTATATACACATGTGGCAACCTAAAAAAAGTTCTGCCAGACCAAACACGCCTCAGCTACACTACATAATACTCTGAAACAACAGATGTATGTACAAATCGTAGACTGTCACGTTCAGTACTCTTATTTTGTCCCAAGCAATCATCCACAAAAGTCTGTTAAACACAATGTAACAGAATGTACCAGGATCCAACTTTCCCAGGACTCTTAGCGACAACAACAGATTGCGAAAAATACTGAGTTCAGACTAATTTCCTCTCTGCTGTTATTTGTGGCCCTATCAAGTTGAAAAATTGTCAATGCAACCTTCAGTTGAGAAAAGCTTATTTACTTCAACTGTACAGATCTGGAGAAGAACCAAAAATAAAGTAGATACACGCAACATAAATCAAGATGGATCCAGCTTCCACCTGTTCTTCCTCCTCTCCCTCTCCTATCAGTGAAGGATACTCTGCCCTGAAGGAACCCAGAATATTTATGTGAAAAACTGAAGCAGCAGTTATAAAAGGCACTTTACTGGTATTTGTTACCTGTATCTGAATCATGTTTCTTTATAATCCACAGGTTATTCAAATCTTTATGTAAGTAGGCAGTGACCTGAAAGGACAGCATTAATTATTTTACCAAACAAGAAAAAAACTGGTGATAGCAGAAAACATTCACTATCAAATCAAAGTCCCAAATGAATGAGTCAATAACACAGAAATCCTGAGATTACTAGTATGATAGTGCCCCCCAGAAAGTCAATTAGAGGCCACTCCCTAGCCCAGATCACCCCCCTTAGCCAGTGTGCTCAGAAGCACTACATTTCATGGCAGTTCACGTGCATGTAACACGTGAGTAACATGAGTAACATGAGTATATGAGTAACAGCCTCCAGCCATGCAGTTTGACCTCCTCTCACTCTACTTCAGTGGCTCCTTCTACAACAGCATAACCAAACCTGAACCCTTGCATAATCACTGACCAGAACCAGAAGATGGAAGCAACACTGGCTTTACAGACAGCAGATTTATGACACTAGACTGTGACAACCATACTTCTGCCAAAAGATCCAGACAAGGTAAGAAGGATTCAGGGATCAACTGTTACAGCTACAGGTGCACACGCCACACAGCTACTCCTGGCCAGACTGCTCAGCCTCACAGAGACCTTCTTATTCTAAGGTGCTGCTTTCCAGAGCATGAGGAACTGTGCCCCCTTTGCTCACTCTCCTCTTCTAGCAACAGCAAGCCTGCTCTGGGGGACCCTGCCCAGACTTGTGCCTCCCACTCAGGTGGGAGCAGATGGCCCAGTGGGTGGGTGATAGAACAGAGGAGTGTCTGAGGGTGGGAAAACAGGGATAGCTGGAGGTAGAGACTCATACTTTGAGGTTAAGCCATCATAAGGAGAAGGAAAGGTGGACGCAGAGAGTTCACTTTTTCCTCCCTAAATCTCCTCCAAGTTCTAAATTCCCTTCTCCTCTTACAGCCCCAAAACTCTCCCAGAATCCTACCCTTGTCCTACCACCAGAGCAGGGAGCAGGGGAAAGTCTCCACCCTTTCCCACTCTCCTCAAAGAACTCCCATTAGTGTCTTCTCCAAATTCCCCTTGCCTTCTTTTAGTATCATAAAGCATGCTCTGTGCTAGGAATTTTCCCTATCCTTGAGCCAGGTTTGGTATGACATCTCCACCTACTGCAATAAACATCAATGTCACAAGAGAGTATTAGACATTTTGATTGTGATGAACAGCAGGAAAACAAGACTGAGACAAAGCTGTAATTTCTGAAAACCTCATCCTCACCACAGAGACAGAATGGAGTTAAAAACCAAACACTCATGTTTCTCTGGCAACCTTCTTTCAAGTTGCTCAGAACAATTTTTAGACACTAATATGCAAACTGCAAAATATATCTTGGGAAAGGTGAAGAAGCTGCAAAAACTTGTAAAGGCTGATGATGATGGATAAAAATAAGAAATTCACTTAATTTTTATGGTATTTAATTAGGGATAGTTATATGATTTCTGACTTCTACTTTCACTTATTGCTTAATCATTTACTAAGAAGCCCTTCGTTCAGACAGTTTCATTATGGCCACATTAGCTTACAAATGCACAGACACCTAATTTAATGAGCAAAGCCTTACAAATTCTTTGCTGACAGGTAAGGAAAGCTAGGCACAAAAGAGAGGAATTCATGTAAGGTCACAGAGGCCAGAGGTTGGAGCAAAAACAATACACAACAGTTCTAGTCCCTTGCCTTTAATATAGAGCCACAAAACCTGAAAGATAATGTATTTCTTTTAAACATAAGTTTTACAGGCTTTCTTGAGGTAACTTTCATTATGGAAGACTATTCTGAAATTCCCTTGGTCTCCATTTATGGAGGGTGGTCTTGCATTACAGCACCGTCATGTTACTATAAGTCACCCCTTTGGTGCAATGTGGTAGGCTCCCTTCAGGGCTCCTTTTTAGTCAGTCTTCCAAGCCTCCTACCACAACAGCCCCTAGTGCTAAATGGAAAGGGAACAAGAAGATGGTTGCAGTCACAGGCCATAGCACCACAGCACACTGACCTGCTGCTGGCGAGCCCCAACGCCCTCTGGGTAGAGGTGCCAGTGGGAGTGAAGGTATCCCCCTGCCATCCGGAGGTTCTTCATTGTCACCATAGAGCCATATGCCAAGTCTGCAAGAGAAGGAAGGAGGAAAAAAAGGTATAAGGCAGCTCTCCTCTAAGTCTCTCCCAGCTAGTCTACAGTGCTCCAATTGGAGGTGCGTTCTCCTGCTTCATTTGCATGAAGCTCATTTTCTGTTTAACACATTACTCGGTAGGACTCATTGCAAGCTTAGCTTCCACCCCTGAGCACAATTCAATGAAACTGTTAGATAACATTTGCCTGAAACACTTAAAATTCTCCCACTGACTTTTATCATAAACAGAAGTACTAGTTCTTTCGTATGTAATTTCAATAATGAGAGGTTTGAGATAGCTTTCCCTAAGAGTATAAGGTCAAATGAAAGCATGATCAAGTTTGAAAAGCACGTGACAACTTTGAAGCATTCCATCACTGACCACTGTGTCAAAACAGGAGGGAAGGGAGGCAAGCTGAGCTATCAGATAGTGGAACTGACATCCTGGCTTCATAGCCTCTGAACACAAGTGAGAGAGCTCAGTCTTGGAGAACAGACCCGATGGTCTCCCAGCAGCTCTGGAGCAGGTAACAGCTAGAGAAAAGATGAAGTGTAGAAAGCTAAACCACATTAAAGGCTCAGTAGTCCCTAACAACCTGAAGATTAGGGAATACCACAAAGCCATCTTTCCCCTAAGAGTATATGCATGCTGAATGCAACACAGCTACAATACAGGTCAGGGGTACACTGGGTCACAAACAAGTTGATAGTTTTCATTTACACACGTTTTGGAAACAAATCCCACATCTGAATACCTACAAACCTACCATGAACAGGACAAATATCTTTGTGTTGTCTCAAGCAATATAAGGTCAGAAAATAGTAAGATGCTTGCACACAAAACTGTCAAATCTCTCAAAACGGCACCTTTCCCTCTTGAAGGAGTATGATGAAACAGCTAGTGACCATTCACTGAACACAGTGTTACATTCAACCTTTTTATTTTCTGGTAGTACATAAAACTGCAAAGAGGAACAGCATGGGTCTAAGTACCACCATGAAAGCATAATCTGCATTATCTTGTGCTGAGTCAAAGGAGATGCCATTTTTATTTAAACCCCTATGGACACTCAGAGTGGTTTATTCGTTTGGGTACTCACGCTCTGGAATGGAGACATTATGAAGATTGTTCCCGATGAGCTGGGACTGAAATGCTGAACTGAAGAAACCATCCCCAGGACCACTGCAACAGATAGCAAAGAAAATGAAAATTCAAAGTCAGGCTAAACAGGCATAAAAAACTCTGTCATGCATTACCAAATAGTATTTACAGAAGAAAACAACAAAACCAGATGGGATATCAGAAGAATGAATGCTGTTCCTGTAGATGCACACATCTCAAATGTTGTGAATCACAGCAGATGAAGACAGTCTTGCAAGAAATTGTCCAGAGTTGCAAGGACCTGAGGTCACAAAAATATATGTGCTGGCACTGCACAAAGCACCATAATGATCTCTGAGTGTTCTTAGAACAAATAAACTGACCTACTGTCAGGATACATGTAACAAAGTCTCTCTTTGTGGATCCTTTAGTCTTATTTCTGTTAAGAGTTTAATGGTAAGACCAGTTGTCTTTAACTGGAAAATAACTGATTTTATATTCTGTTTTTTAAACTGAAGTGAGTATTCACCTCATTTCTTAATGCTGGTATATGGAAAACATTGCTTGGCCATTTTACCAGCCATGGTGCTCTTCACATATAAAAAAGCATCCCTTGGTTGCAAACTCTCTGAGAAGAGCCTTCCCTTTGGGCACACTCAGACTTAATGTTTTTAATATTTCAGGAATGCAATGACTTCTTTTTTTTAATTACAAAATGATAAAGAATGGAGTTGAGACATTGTCAGGTCCAGGAAAGAGAAGGGGGAGGAAAGCAGACAGAGAGTTTTGTTAGTTTACTTGCTTGGCATTTCAGAAAGTGTCAAATTAAAATTCAGTTGCACTGCCAGCTTGGCCAGAGCCTTTCTGTAAGAACAATGCAGGAGTCTGGGAAGGGAATTAAACAAAGACACAGCTTGTGGCTGTGCTTCTGACACTGAAAGTGGAGAAATACATAATCACTAGCCTTTAATTCAAAGCAAAGACAAGTGATTCTTCTTTTGCAGAAAACATTATGAAATACCTTTTATTTAATACTGTAAAATGAACAGCAAACATAGCCGTGTAGAGGGCAAGCGGGAGCACTATGAGGCAAAGTACACGAGCCAGTAAATGTTTCCCAAACACCACCTGTAACAAACACAGCTTGGATTAAACAGTGCAGCTGCAGAAACAATTCCTCTCCTTACTTCACAGGACTCTGAGCAGCAGTCCTAAGGCTGGAGCTTACCATGCAAGCAAGCTCAGCAGGCTGCAGAATTACCTCAAAAAGGACTAGAGAGAAGTAAAAGCTGAAGCAGACTTGCTGTGTATCTCCCAAAGCTGGATTTATGGTACCTTGAAATTTCAGAGTCTTGGGGGAAAAAAGACAAAAACAGGCAATAGGAGAGTTTAACATTCCAAAGTACTGAGCATCCCTAACTTTGGCACAGGGGGTTGGGCAGCTTCCATTGAAAATACTTTGAAAACAAGGACCTTAACTTGTTTATCGTGATACACATCTTGACACAAAATCACAGGAAAGAGATGGTTTCCAAAGTAGTAACTTCCAAAGCTAAGCAAAAGGGAAAATGAAAACCTGTTCTCTGAGAAAGCCTCCCTATGCAAATGAGAATGTAACCAGGACCTCTGGGGGACTTAGATACACTTCACTCACAGACATCACCTTGCTCAGCAAGGATGTTCACATTGCAACTTCTGCTGCTGCTTAGCCAGAAGCTACAGAAAAGTCAACAGCAAAACCTGTTTCAACTGCCGCAACATGAAAGCAGAGTATTTTATTTTAATCACTTGAAAAAGTGGTTTGTACACAGATGCCCAAGCATCATTTATTCACATCCTACTAACACTGCTGGTAGTAAACAGCGTAAAACACAGGGTGGATAATAACTAGCTGTGGGAGAAAAAACAAATGAAATAGCAAAAATTGTTTGCTAGAAGTCCACACTAACTTCAAAGTGGATGAAAGCAGATGTACTTGCTATTCTCTGTACTTCTTTTAACATGACAGCTATCACACAATCATTAAGCTAATCATTCTCCATCCCTTAATATCAGAACCAATGAATTCTGAAGTAACAGATATAGACCTAAACACATTACAAAGCTAAAAACTCACTGAAGTCAACAAAGGAAATAGTTTTTCAGCTCATGTACTCCAGTAGAACATTTAATAACCACTGGACACTTGCAAAAATGCTGATTGATGGTACATAACACATTCAGGCACTGGAGAGACACATTAACTAATCTCCAATTCCCTGCTTAAAACGACCTCAATATGCTTCAATCTTCACAAGAAGATCTTCTTTAGCTACACACTTCAATGCAAAGTCAAAAAGCAAAACGCATTGAAATACAGCATTGAGCAAACCAGAACAGTGGATCAAGATAAGATGAGAATTCTAGAAATCAAATTAGTCCCAAAACCACTGCATGTAAATAACCATGAGTAGGTTCCTTACATATGTAGAGGTAAGTTATTCATGCTTTCAGGAGTTTAATCCTCACTTTTTTTTTCCCCTCTCTCATCAAGCACCACGGCTGACAAATAGTTATTCAGAAAGCATCTACCTTCTGGAGTAAATTTTTTTATATATATTCTAGCACTCAGGGGTTTGCTGCCAGCAACACAAATGAAATAACTGTACAGCTGTCTGCTGGCAGAAAGCATAGACATGATGGATTTGTTCCATATCAAATGTAAATTAACTGACTTTGCTCAAGAAGTGCTTCTCAAAAGTTGGAACATTCCATTTTTGCAGTCCATCTTGATTCACATTAATCAAAGAACACAAATCACACAGCAGGAACAGAAAAAGCCCCTCAAAACCCTCACTGTTTAGGAGACAAGACAAAAATAGTAAGAGATAGAGTTTTCAAGCTTTAGAAGAGGTTGAGACAAGAGGAGAACTGAACACCTTTTAAAAGATGTGACTGAAGAACTTGTTTTCCTGCTGGTTGCAAGTCAGCAAATGGTACATCAAGGTATTTCTTCAAAAAAGCAGATTACATAGCCCACAAACATAAAATGCAATACATTAGGACAAGGCACTCAAGCACACCAGCAAAATTTTTTAGAGCTTTTAAAAGCTAAATGTCTGTGAAATCAAGGAGGGTATGGCTGCCTTCATCCTTTGGACTGGCTATGGGTACTGCATGTTGCAGAGCATTTCTAAGACTCAGATTGGGATAGCATGCTCCTGCTCTGCAGCCTATGCCCCCTTAACTCTCACAAAGCAGAGCCTGAGCTCACGCTGCTTATGCAAACGAAGTGCTGAAAGACATGCCTGTCTGCCAGGTAGCACATACTCCTCAGAAGATCATGTTGCTCTGGGCCATCATAAAGCCATTCTCAATGAGCATTTCTAGCTTAGACTGAAAAATCATCCTACTGGAAAGGTAACAGTTCCTCTCAGGAAAAAGCAACAATCTTTTTGCTGTGCTCTTATGACACTACATCCTGCTAGTGTAAGTTTGTTTATTTTTTTCAAAGGTATGGCAACAGTTTTTCATTATAACCTTCTTCTTTATATAACATCATCCACACCAGAAGCCCCTGTTTGCTGCACACAAAGTATCACTGTCTGAGCAGTTACATGGTTGTCAAAGACTAGGAGAATTACAAAGCAAACAAAACAAATCCTTAAAGAAAATTCTGAGACTCACCAGTGACAGACTAAGGTTCCCCAGCAAGTCCCATAGGTCATAGATTGTGTTCAGGCCAACCAAGAGCACTACAAAAAGGCCAACAAACTTTACCCCCATTGCTCCAGCAAGGTTCACGCCAGTCAGACTCAGCCAGAACCACCAGGAGGCAGAAAATGGCCTGCAGGACCGGTGCAGAAAGTCAGTAAATAAAATTATGGCTACATGAATGAGCATCTGTGACCATGAAAAGAAAGAGAAAATCAGTTCTCCCATAAAATTACACTCCATTTTCTCAGAAGGAAGAGAAAAAACAGTTTTTCATTAATTTTAGAATCCTGCAAGGACAGGAGAAGAAGAGCAAGCATCATTACTAAAGCAGGAAGACCCCAGTGGAAAACACCAACCCAAAGCACAAACAAAAGCTGCTGCAAAAAGCAAACAAATTATAAACTGAACTAAAACTGAACCCCAGAGAAGAGATGAGAAAATACGACAGCAGAATTTAAAACCCTTTTCCTATGGACTCCTGATGCCTTGACACTTGTATTTTGATTAGACAAAATCCCCATGACCTGCTAAGCAACACAATAGCTAAGGCTGGATTTTAATTTACATAATATCAACTACTTTGACAACAGGATTATTCCTAAGATATGAAAAATAAGTTCAGATCAAGGTACATAATGCTGATCAAGTGCTGCCCTGTAACTTAGTGTTTGCACTCCCTGGGGTATGTTTTGTAGAAATGGACCGCCTTGGGTAGCCCTACATGACACTACAGGCTGCATTTTAGCCATGCGTGCTATAGTCATACTAAGATTGATATGACCAGTTCTTGAACATTGAATAAAATAAAAATTCCTCATATATAACACAGTATTCTGAGTTTTTATGTCTTTGAATTCTGGATCCATTGTGGGGAAACTACTCTGTGCAGCCCAGCCACAAGGAAGCCAGTCCAATACCTAGAAATCACCATTCCCCTCTGGATAAGTCTATGGCAAATATCCTTAGTAACTTGACTACTTCTATTCAGAAACACCCTGGCTATAACTTGCCCCCAGGTTTTCATAACAATTTCTTTAAACCAAACAAATTACATTATTTCCCTCAGACAGCAGAATTTTTGTAAGTGCTTACAGAAGTAAAGTCAGAGATAAACTCTGTTTCTCTAGCCTGGAAAAAAAGTAAGTGGTTCAAGATAACAATACTTTTTCCATTAAGGACCAAAGCCTTGAATAAGCTACAACCATCCTTCATTCCTCCTTCTCTGACCTACAACATCCTTTATTAGCTTTCTCTCCTGTTTAGTTTTGAAAAGCTTTAACCTTCATGTTCAAGATTTGCAGTTCCATAAACTGTATAAACTATTCCTGCTGAAATTTCCTTTCATGCTAAAACAATCTGTATAAGACTCTCTCTTGGTGTACCCCAGTCACAATACTTTCTCCCTAGTGTCACAGGTTTCTGTAGCTGAATTTTATCAGAAAGGGGTGCTTCCAGCATGGTTTCTGTTAGAAGCTGCCAGAAGCTTCTCATGTCCTGTGGAGCCAATGACAGCCAGGTCCAGGAGGGACTTCCTGCTGGTGGCCAGAGTTGAGCCAATTAAGAATCATAGTCACAACTCTGGGATAACATATTTAAGAATTTAGGAGTGTTGTGCAGTTGAAAAAATTCCAGCCATGAGATAAAAACACAGAGTCCAAGGTCGGAGCAGGAGGAGGTGAAGGAGGGACCCCACGCTGGAGCAGGGACAGGGGAAGGACTGAAAGCTATTTGCCCCCTCGCCCTCCCTGAAGCCCGTGAAGATCTTTCGGGGTGTGGAGACCCCCCTGCAGCCCCTGGAGGAGCAGGTGGATGCCCAAAGGAGCTGTTGCCCTGTGGGAGGCCCAGGATGGAGTGAGATCCTGGAAGAGACTTGCAGCCATGACTCGTGGAGAAGGAGACCCACAGTGGAGCAGGTTTTTCCCCCAGGTAGAAGTGTTGCCGGGGGGGTGGACTCACGTTGGAGAAGTCTATTGAGGACTGTCTCCCATGGGAGGGACCCCACGGGACCAGGGGAAGGACTAAGAGCTGTGTCCACCCTGCAGACCGTGGTGAAGACTGTGGTGGAGCAGCTGTCCCCCTGCAGCCCACGGAGACCATCGGGGTGCAGAGACCTGACTGCACCAAATGGAGTGACCCACAGGTCAAGAGCAATGGCAGAAACCACCTGCAAAACTCCCATTCTCTGCTCCCTCAAACTGCTGGAAAGAAGGAGTGAGAGGAGAGGGGTGTTCTTAAGACTGATTTATTTCTTACTTTTTAGTTTTTTTAGTTTTAGTTCTTATCTTGTTAGCAATAATTTTAAGTATTTAGCTACCCTGAGTTTGTTTTGCCATTATCTCTCAGCTGGTTGGTTTTTTTTCTCACCTTTTCTCCTTTTCCTTTCCCTTTGGGAAAGCGGGGGGCCTGGAGGTTTGGGTGGACACTCGGTGAAAACCACCACACCTAGTTACACAAACCCTAATACTAAACATTTCTCTCCTCTATCAACAGCCATTTTTACCTCCAGATTTCCTGGAATAATCTCATTTCAGCCATTCACCCAGACTACCAATGGCAGACATGTTCTAGTTAATACTTAAACAAAATTATCATCTTTATCTTACCTATCTGCACAGCTGTTACATTTCACCATACTCAGAACAGCTCCCATGAGAAAGAACATCAGAATGGGATCCAGCAGAATATACTGGGACAAAGTAATACAGCCTGTATCTGCAAAGAGACACACAACGTCAAAAATGCTTGCAGTTTCAAAGTGAATCTAAGACGATGGGAGGTCAGTTTCATGAGTGCAATCAAGACAAGGGGAAGAAGAGAGATTCAAGAAACAGAAGGAGATTATTTCAACTTTTACTTAGGTAAAAAATAGAAAAAAAAAAACAAATCCAAAAAACGGGTAGTAAAACGGCATCTGTGAAACATCATTTGGAAATCTGCTACTAACACATTCAGATGGAGAGGATTATAGACAGCAATGATCTACCTAAGGTACCAGCATGGTGCCAGAGGACGCTACAGAGAAGTCATCCTTCAAATGGTACCTATAAAAAATTAATATATGACTTGGGTATTTTAAGTCTTCATGCCTCAATATCTGTGTGCCCTCAAAAAACCCCTATTTGGGTCACTCCATTTGCAATGTTAATTTCTCCACTCGGTTCAATTCAACAAGGAACTTCACTCACTTCTTACTGTGAACTCTTCCACAGTAATGCAAAGGCTGTTAAATATCCCTATAATTCCTATAATTCATACAGGAGACATCACTAGTGGGCAAAATCATTTCTGTTCATCCATCTTACAAAAATTCTTAACACTGAGGTGTAGTCCAATGCTGTGGTTATGTAAATAACAGAAGTATCTATGAACTAAACAAGACTAACATTCTCAAGAGGAATACCATTTTAAAAGCCTCATGTATATATATCTATTTGCTTTTGAGAATAATTCTCATTAATCCAAATATCCCCTGGTTAAGTAACATATGATAATCCAGAAATTAAATTATCTGAACAGATAAGTTACTCAATTTTGCTGTAGCAGGAACACCTACCAAAAATAAGGACGAAAGCTGTAAGTAAGGCTGCTGGCAGTGACTTTGACAGTTCCAACACTGTGAGGTAGGCAAAGGGAACCAGGCAGGAGCCAAGGAATGCACAAAACTGCAGGACAAGAAGATCATGGGAGAAGTTATAAACCCCCACAAGGTGAACAAGCACTCACACCCTTTTCCTTCCTTCATTTTCCACACCTACGAACAGCTGGCGGTGTTGTAGTAGCTGAACAGAGTCACTAAGAACGCTGGACAAGAGCCAGCTGAATAAAGACACTGTTCAGAGGACAGATGCTTACTCTGCTCGTAGAGGTGTCAGTACCAACAGTCAGTCACCCTCTTGCCAGGCTTAATTAGATATTCATAAAAAGATTTGTCAAGTAGGTGTGCTACACATCCATTATACTCCTCTTATTTCGGCAAGGTACTAGAATATGAAACCTAAGAACTAAATACACCTGTATTTTACGTCTTTAGCAGACCAGATTCACTTTCCCTACGCAGATGAGACCAAGGATAGTTGAAGGAGAAAGAACAGAAATCAAAATAAATGAAAGCAATACTGCAGTAAAATTTATTCTCTTCAGTGTCTGGTTCTCCCACCTTTGGCTCAGGGAAATCTAGACCCATGAGTTGCTGGAAACTAAACCAAGAAAACTCAGCATCCCAGTTTTTACTGTTCTTTCTACGTACTAAGAATTGGACACTGCTTCTTCTTTTAGCTTGTCTTACATGCTATAAGTTATATGGCTCTTGGTCTTCCTAGACAGCAGTACAGACAGGGTTTCAGATGGATACAAGACTGAATCCAATCCCTCTGCCCAGCTTACTCAGTTCAGTGTCCCTGACAGCGGCAAACTGCAGGTGACAGTGGATGATCCTGGCTTTTTGACATCCTTGGTTACCCAGCAGAGCAGTCAGGCACAAGTGAGAGATGCCCAAGTTCAGCAATGTTTGCTTGGCAGAACAGGCAAGATATCTGTCCCACTCAAGAGTGTAGTCGCACTAACTAGCAGCAAGAGATGGCTTCAGTAACCACCTTAATTTCTTACCTAGCCTCTCACAGCCAGGTGTTAAGATTTCTTCACAAAGGAACAACTAACACTTTCCTAAAGAGCTTAAAGACAAGGTACAAGGCTAAACAGACCTCTGACCTGAACCAGGAGAGTTGTTCTTATGACATAACACTCTGTACTGAAGAGCATAGGAAAGCTAACCAGCTTGATACTAGCCTGTAGAGCCTTACCCCTCTCATTCCCATGTAGTTGTGCTGCTCATATCTGTCCCCTGGCTTTTGGAAGGGAAATGTACCATCATATCCACTAAGGTAGCCCGCAAGTCCAATCAGCATCTGAAGAGGAAAGGTGAAAAAACTTACCAGAGAAATTGCACCAGAAGAAAAGGTATCCAAGCTAGCAGCAGGTAAGATTTCCATAGAAGGCAAGACTGATCCAGAAGCCAACTACATAAGTCAGCCACATCACCCAAACAAGAGTTTATGTACAGATACCATATGCATACACATTGCTCTTTGTCTAAAGGCAAAAACAGGACAATTCTGGCTATGGATTGTAAAGATGACTGCAAGCTGAACAGAAATACCTACTGTGGGATTGAACAGAGAGAATTCTATCTCTGTGAGACTTCTACCCCTTGAGCTCCCTAACCCTTTATGTTCAGGAGACTCAGTCTGAAAGGAAAATAACCTTGTCAAGGTAGTAGGTAGGAGTGTACTTTCATCAGCACTACACACTGTTGCTAAAGCAAGTTCATAATTTACAGAATAGCAAATCAATGCTCTCAGGGTCCTTTTGTGGCAGGCATCTCATTTGCACACAAGTTATCAGTTTCCTTTCAAACGTAGGCTGCTGTTACATATGCCCTCCAAACCATAAGGATCACAATGATTTTCTAATTTCAAGCCTTTCAAATACACAACATGCAAAACTGTAGTTTTCCCACATTTGAAGTACTTTTGTAAAGACAAAAAGTTGCAAGTTGAGGTTGTGGATACAGAATGCAAACTACCATGATGCCAACAACAGGAGAGATAATGAAGTTTATAACATCCTTCAGCCAGAAGGCACAGATAGACTTTTATTGGCCTACTGTTGTGGCTTCTAAAATATGTAACCGAAGAGCACTTTACCTTCCCTAAAGGTGGGTGGACATCAAAGAAGAAGGTCCGATTAATGTAGTAACTTCCCATCTTCCCAAAATGAGTTTCATCCCAACTGGGGGAAGAAAATAACAAAGCACAAACCAAACCAAACTTAACCAATCTGCTAAAATGCTGAAGACAGCAAAACAAAAGAACCCAGGAAAGTGTTTTTACTCTTGTTTTTCAGCATATAGAGGGTTACTGCCATACATTCGATATGAGATTACATCTACTGGGAAATAATGGAGAGCGATTCATTCATTCTAGGATGGGTACTTTTTTGAAGAGTTTGATATTAGCAATCCCGAACCTCCAGTCTGCCCTGCTGATTCCAGACTGACCTCAGAGCTGCTAAGAAGTCAGCCTGCTGCCCACAGCCCCGCAGGATCGCCTCCCCGGGCCGCTGTGTGCAGCACGCCCCGGGAGAGCGGCGAGGTGCGGGCTGGAGACAGAGCGCCGCTTCCCTGCGGCCCGCACTGCCGGGGTCCCGTCCCTGTCCCTGCCTGGGACAAGCACGGATCGCTCCCACGCGGGCAAGGCCGGGCAGGGGAAGGGAAGAGGGAGCCGGCCGGGCATCCCGGCGCACTCCCGTGCGGAGGCGGACCCGCACCCACCCGCGCCCCGGGCCTCGGCAGTGCCCGGCCCAGGGGCACACGCCCCGCCCGGCCCGTACCAGACATGCGGTGGCTCCGGCAGGCGGTGGAAGCGGGAGGCGAAGCTGAGGAGGGTGACAAGGGCCAGCGCGGCGGGCCGGGCCGCCTCCCCCGGGCCCCGGCGGGGCTCCCGCGGGCGCGCCGGCATCCGCGGGGCTCCGCCGCGCGCAGCACCGCGCCGGGACCGGCGCATCCTGCGCTCCGAGTGCGGGGGCGCGGGGCACGCCGGGGGATGTAGTCCCGGGCATGCAGTCCCGGGTGTGCAGTGCCGGGTGTGCAGTGCTGGGCCGCCGCTGAGCACCGAGCCCAGCCTGGGTGGGGAATGAGCGCCGCCGCCGCCAAGGTACGCGGCGCTGGGTCCGTGCTCGCCCTGCGGAGCGGAGCGCCCCCGCGGGAGGGAGGGGAGCGAGGGGCAGTGGCCGCGCCGGAGCCCGGGGGAGCGGGGCCTGGGGCGGCGGCTCCGCGGCCTCGCTCGGTTCGGTCGCTGGGATCGCGACCGCGGTCGGCTTCTGGTGCCCTGACTTCCCGGCAGGACCGCTGCCCTGGCCGGCACACGTGTCTCTGTGTCAGTGGGGAGCAAGGAATGTGTCCCCACACTAAATAAAAAGAATGCCTTCTTGTATCACTTCTCAAAGCAGTGGTGGCGTTTACTTATCGTAGTTTATCAACGTGCGATGTCAACACCGGGGTATGCTGCAGAGATACTGAGCGTTCAGAAGCAGAGGTGATGTTTGTGGTTGTACCTTTACATTTGAACCCAGTAGGATACAAGCGGTGCCTTTGGGACACCGAAGTTTGCCCTACAGGCGTCTCCGGGGAGAAGTGGCTGTGTTCTGGCTGCTGGGCCTCAGGGAGCTCGGGAAAGGTGAAAGGCTTTGTTTTCCCAAGTGCATCCCAGTTACAGCCTAGAAGGAGGTGGTATCCAGGGACCATAGTGAAGTAGACAGGCATGGAAACCTGAGAGCTCAACTCAGTTTGGGGTGTTTCTTCCATCCTCCAGAAAAATGAAATGCATTTCTCAAATTTTAACTCTCAGCTGGTATTTAAGCACAAATTTTCCTCACTGATGCTGGAAATGAAAACACACCAGAAATCTCAGTAGACATGAAGCAAATGGTATCCTTCTCCTATCCTCCCAGCTCCAGCCGGTCTCATGTGCAGCTTATGGGAATTGTACCCCATGGGGTTGTGAATGCAGGCAGTTCCTTTCCTGATACTTCCCTGGCCTGTGCTAAGCTCTTCCTCAGAGGAAGATGTAGTGTCACTCTGGGACTTCTCCACTGAGAACAAAACACTCCTGCTGTCTCTAGTCTTCACTTAGCTGATTGCTTTTGCCTGTCATCTGCCCTGCACAACAGCACGAACAGCATGAACTCAGACCAGTCCAGGCCCCAGGCTCTGGAGACACAGTTCCCAGCTGAATGATGGGTTGTTTTCCATGTTCTTTTTGGTGAAATACCCCAGGGGCCTTAAAATAATAGAGCAAGGCAATTAGCTTAGCTAATTCCAAATGTTTATTAGTTTATTCCAAATGATAGCACAGGTTGCTAAACAAAAAAGAACTGTTTAAAGAATCAGAAGAAACGTCTCTACCAGCTGAGAGGCCAGAGTCCAAAACAGATGTGGGGAAGGACATGAATTTCTGAGCCAAAAAATCATTAGCAAGGTCCTCAGGAAAAACAAGTAAAAATAGTATGTCATGAATTCTGTATGTTTCTCTTCCAAAGCTGTAGTTTCTGTTTCTTTCCCTGCAATCCAGCAGGCTATTTTGGGGAAAAAAGCATAGCTGAGATTTCTAACACCCTGATACCAGAAGCAGAGAATTTAAGAAAATCAATAAATACCTGCCCACTAAAATGTTGCCAATGCTACCATCATTTCCCTCCTCACTTATAAACCATTTTCCAGTAAATTTAGCTAGAGTAATTTATTCAAAGGCATGTCATTTAAAGTTATTTGGAACAATCTAAACTGCAAGAGAATCATCAAGTTTACAAAGAGTACTGGAGCACACAGATCTCTGGTGTCTCTCTGCTTTCTTCTGATTTACTGCCAGTCTTTGGAAAAATTTCTACGCATTTTGGGAGAGTAGAGACACAGCAAGATCCCTGGCATGCCAGGGCATCTGTGGAAGGAAGGAGAGGCATGATTACGGTTTATACAGAGACATACATGAATACCAGTTTCCTGTGTGGAAAGAAAGGACTGTTATGCAAAAAAGAAATCTTCATATTTCACACAAAGATGGTCTGGGAGCAGAGTAGCAGCCTTGGAGCAAAGTGGTAGCTTATCCTAGGCCTGCCATGTAGAAAATCCTCTGTGCTTGCTGGTACTGATGGGAGAAGCACTACAGGAGCATCCTGAGGGACCTCCCTGCAAAGGTAGACCCTGTTCCCAGAGCTAGCAGTCATTCCCTATTGAAACAGAAATTCTGCATTCAGCTTTGGTTTCCTTATTTTGTTCCCCCTGTCTGCTTTGGCGACTGCTGACAGCCTGAGAGGCTCTCTAGCTATCTCATTTGTGTCTGGATGAAAAGCTGGGGAAATAAGAATGGTTCCTAAATGTGCTTACAGGCTTAAAACTGGTTAATGGTTTTGATATTGGGGCTGGGAGGAGTGCAGTGATTCCAGACAGAATCTGACTGGCTGGTTTTTGTATGCTGGGCACCAATTTAGGGGCATAGTCCTTTTCTCATTGGCTTTAGGAGATAAGCCTTCCCCCATCACATCTGAGTTAAAAGGAAAAACAAAGGGGTTGTTTTTATTTCCTGGAGGAGACTGCACACACTGACCATGGCATCTGAAAAGGTGAGAGCTTGGACAGGGTGGAAGCATCTGGGACAGGTGCCTCAGTGCTACAGGTGAATTAGATAGAGGTGAATTGTCTGTCCTCATGGGCTTCATCTCAAACAGCAGAAGCATTTTGTGTTTGAAAAGAGGCTGTGCCCTTCCCTGTGTAGCTGGAAAAGCTATTTCATGCCACGCAAATACCCAGTGCAGATGCTTGGCACAATAAGTGTGGGATTGGTTTCAGAAATCTAAGATGGGCTAGAAGTTAGCAACATCAGATACGAACAAAGAGGGAAACTTTGTAGGGCATAATTTTAAGGTCACTTGTGTATTTCTGGAAACAGTAGGTGCAACTAAATAATTAGAGGGCTATCATGGAAGAGAGTAATGTCACCTGTCTTACAGTTCCTGAAATGTCTTCTTCTTATGCATTCTTCTCCTTAAAATACTCTGGTGCTCCCAGCATATAACCATTTTGTCTATCTCTCTCTTCTCAGCCGATACTTTACAGCTATTTTCGAAGTTCCTGCTCTTGGAGAGTGCGAATTGGTAAGATCCAGTGTTGAGGTATTTTTTGTGTTTCAGTGATATTCCAGTGTCCTCTCCTTCACTAACTTGATCAATCAGTCACTTATTAAGAGAGAGGTGAGTAAACATAAACCTGTAACAGTGAGGCATGTCCCTGGAGGGAGGGAAGGGAACACCACAGCTTATCTGGAGCAGGTGGAATTGAGAGGAACAGAGAAGAGGGCTTCATGATACTGCCTCAGACGCTGGTCTGCCAAGGTCTTGAGAGTTAAGCAGGGCTGGGAACCATCTCTACTTGTACTGAGACAGCAAGGTTTTGCATGTGAGCACATGGACCCCTGCCCTCTGTAAGGCAAGTCAGGAAGGGGTGTATTGCAAAGAGTTGGCAAAGCTTGTTTTGAAAAATGAAATAGTTTTGCCAGGACTGATCTTTAGTGCTTTGGTCCTTCACTTGCAAGAGCACTGTCTTCTTAGTGGACTCAGGCCACTCTCCTTGAGGGACAGGGCCTTTTTTCAAATTGAGATGGTAATATTTCCTTGAATCCATTACCACTGAAACTTATCACACTGTATCTGTCTGAAACTGTACACTCTGCTCTCCCTAGCACTGGCTCTGAAAGGGATTTCCTATGACCTGGTGCCAGTGAACCTCGTGAAGGACGGAGGGCAGCAGGTGAGGACAGAGATGTCATTGCTGTCTCCAAGTGATGATCTCCAACTTGGAATCATGAGGAGGTTTGGTATTAGCACTGGAAAGTTCGCAGGCAAAGTTACTGAATTCTTTACTGCTTCTCTGTAATTAATAGTTGCTTTCAGCCAGTATTCCCTGGCATGCAAGTCAGAGCGAGAAGATGACTGCAGAAGACTAGAGGCTTTTTCCTTTCTTAAACATCTGTGACTGAATTCAGAAGGCTAAAGATCTTTTGCTTACTGTGATACAAGTGAACATATCTGGCATACAGACTTCAGAGAAGCTTACTGCACTTTAAATACAGACTCAACCTCATTCAATTATCACCAGAAAGTGTGTGTGTCTTGGGGTGTATGTGTCCAAAAGATGCTAAATGATATTGTAGGGGGCTGCAAAGGGCCTGCCAAAGGAAGGAGTGGGTTGCCAAAAGAGCTCTTTACTGAGAACTACTTGGGGGCCAATAGGAGGGAGTTGTGCCTAGTAGTACCACCAGTTCAATGTGCCAGCATGGGCTAAGGTGAAGTTGGAGAACTAGAACAGTAATGCCAACACCGATGCAGTACCACCCAACCTGGGCATTGGGGTGATGATTTATCAAGCAACAAGGCCGTCTGGTCCTGGATGCAGTGATCCCTGAGCCCCAGTGAGAGCTTGCTGTAAGCTAATAGCACAGCATAACTTAACTGCACATATTACTGTTGCAGTAGAGAGAAAAAGCGAGTGAAAAAACAGCTTAGTAACTGGGTCCTAGGGGAAGAAAAAAGGAAAAATTTTTTATGGCTGTGGGGTAAGTTCAGGTTTGTTTCCACAGTTTTCTGCTGAATTCAAGGCACTGAATCCAATGCAGCAAGTCCCAGCCTTGAAAATTGATGGCATTACCCTTTCTCAGTCGGTGAGTTACCAGCCTCATCCCTGTTAATCATTCACTCCTGCCTGCTGTCCTGTCTGGAGGGGATGACTTTGCCCTGTCTTTTCCCCAGGAGCTCTCATTTGTGCATTGGAAAAAAGACTACATTTATGATAAACAATCCCACTTGGGAATAGCAATAGCAGATAGTGTCTCTTGGAAAACTGCTGTCAAGTATTTAATTCAGTTCTGCTTTGGTTCATCATTTCACTTTCACTCCACCTTTCACTGAGCAATTTGTAGTCTGACTTAGACAGCTGTGCCTAAAATTACAGCTGGACTAAATGACAACAAGGTCACAAGAAGACATCAGAGGGGATATTCTGTTCCCTGGATTGGTAAAAAATTTCATTCAAAAGCTGTTGTGTCCTCTTGGATCAGCTCCTCTTACCCAGGTGTTCAGGATGTGAACTTTTCCTTGACTCTCCAATAACCACCCTCTATCTCTTTGTTCATTACAGCTAGCTATAATTCATTACCTAGAAGAGACTCGGCCTAACCCCAGACTTCTGCCCCAAGATCCAAAGAAGAGAGCCCAAGTCAGAATGATTGCTGATCACATTGTCTCAGGCATTCAACCACTCCAGGTACTGCCTTGTCAGACCACACAAATGGAAAAATCATAAAGGATTTCCATCTCTGAAATTCTCAGTCTCTTTAGGTTGTTGCCAGCCAACAGGGTGGCAGAACTTAAGACTTGTGTATTAGCAGATAATCTCTGTGCTTAGCCTGTGCCCTGATCTGCCAGTGGCAACAACAGTACAGTGTTTCCAACACAGAAAATCTTATAACACCCCATGGCACATTCCAGAAAGAACTGACCCCATATGGTTTTACTGCTGGGTCTAGGACACTTTAGGAAGAAGAGGATTTAGCAACCCAAAGGCAGAGCCAAAAGGATACCCAGGGAACTGTTACAGAAGGACAGTGCCAAGAGAAAGATACAGCAGGGTGCATGATTCAATGAGAGTGAGGTCAGGGCTGACCCAATCAACTGAACTGAGGCTAGGAGTTCAGGCCTAGCATCTCCTCATCTCCCCTCTCCTCCACTGGATGATACAGTGGACAAGATTCAGCCATCTGCAGTCATCTAACCTAGAGTTTGCTTTGTCTTTTCAGAACCTGAGCATCTTGAAACAAATAGGGGAGAAAAAAACAGAATGGGCTCAGAACTGTATCGCATCTGGCTTTCAAGGTACATCCCACATCCAAAATGATCAGCATCAGGGGAGACCTTACCAAATGCTACACTGCTGGCATCCTACTTGCCTTTTCAAGCAGAACAACAGAACTTCCTAGGCTCATGTGCTGGGGTCCTGCCCTGCTCACAGAGACAGTATCCTTCTTTCCCAGAGTCCCTTGTCCAGGATTGATAGCTTTCCAGGGTCTCTGAGGAAAGACGCTGTCCACAGGGCACTTCCACTGCTGCACATGGAAGTCTGGGGCCACGCTGCACACCACAGCAGCTGATTCACTCTGAAGCATGAGGGCTCACAGCACTTCTTTCCATCCAGCTGCTTCCAAGCTAGTGCCTTGTGCTTTAAAGTTCTATCAATCTCTCTCTCTATATATATATATATGATTTTGTAATCAGACAACATGTATCTCATGGCAAATTCCAACAGAATCTAGCAAGTAGCAGAGTGTTTACCTGTTTGGGATAAGTAGGGTGCTTTGTGTTTCATCAAAACCCTTTCCCCTGTGTCATGCAATGACAGGCCCATATTCACTTCTGGACAGACACAAACTAAACCTCTGCATTTCTCCCCTCCCTGCTCACATAGTTCTACATTACCCTCTTAGTATTGTCTGAACCAACTGAAATCCCCCTAGGTCCAAAAAATCTGAAGGATTGTAAAGACTCCCATAACCCATTCCATCTAGATTCTGTCCCAAATTGGTCCTTTTTCATACTCTGCTCAGGGTCAAAATGCCCTTGCTTATAATTCCCAGTCTAAAAAGTCTTTGGTGTTCCTTTCAGTTGAGTTTACAATGCCTCACTGCGGCAGGCGTTGGCTGAGTGGTGTAAGCCCCCACCTGTGGAGCCAGCTCCTCCTCTGAGGATGCCGGTTCGAATCCTGGAGGAACTCGCTGTCACCGTCCGAGCTGCTCGGCCGTGGCAAAATGAACCTCAGGAGTAAAGGGGGTGGGGCCAGTTCCATGCACACTGTGCCTCACCTAAAACATCCATTGCGCAGGCTTATCCCAAAATCTTCGTTCGTGAAGTCTAGCCAACAACAACACCACCTCACTCCACTGTACCACCTCTCTTCACAGCACTGGAACAGATTCTGCAGCATACTGCTGGACGCTACTGTGTGGGGGATGAAGTAAGTATCCAAGAGAGTGTTGTGTACCATTACAGAACTGAAAACGCCAGTATCTTCCCTAAAATAGGACAGAACATTAGTTGAGGAGACAGAGCACAACCCCACCCTGGGCCTGAGGTTACATTCAGTGCCGTCTCCATAAGAAAAAACAGCTGCATGGATCCTACCTAGGGCAGTACTGACTGGCAAAGGGTTACAGAGATGTTTACTTGTCCCTGCCTATAACCTGCTGATGGCCAAATCCCGCGGCTGTATCTAGGATCTGGCTCCTACTAGATGATGTGGAAGCAGATGACATATATTTCATCTTTAAGACACCTGGAGTTCAAAGTGTCCTGTTACAGGGGCAAAGCTTGTCTTAAGAAATATGGGTTGTTACCTCTGCTCTGTGCAATCTTTAACTCATTTTTCTGCTCTGACTGTCCAGTTTTAACATGGATGGATTTCACAGAGCCATAAGCAGTTCTGACCCTTACCAAGCCACAGGTAGCTCAGGCTTCTTCCATTTAGTAGTTCAGTTTGACAGGCAATTGGATTTTTCCTATAGAAGCCTGAGAAGAAAAGAAAGGCTCCTGAAATATCCTGTGATGCAGAGAATCGTCTTGTAGAAGCTTTCTGGAGACCTTGGTGACCAAGGCTACTTACAAGATCTAACGCTGGGGAGTAATGTGTTCTCTGAGAGGGACCCAGGACTTTGTGACCTGGGGAGCACGGGCAGAGGCAGCTGCCTCTGTGCAGATAGGCAGCTAGCAGTCTTGTCTTTGAGTCTTCTTTTCAGGTTGCAAGTGCCTGAGCCTGTGTGCAGGGGTCCTATTACATATCAAGTCTTGACATTGACAGTGTTACCTAAAACCAAGGAAAAACTTTTCAAGGCAGTATTATGTGGGTGAGGTAGAGAATAGTTCTTTACTTAAAAGATTTTCAGGTTCACAAAGTATATAGACACAGACTCTGCATAGGGATGCTTTCTAATTTTATAACATTACTTAATTACCAAAACTAAAGGTTACATCCAACCCAAGAACTGCCCACCCTGGTGCAACCCTCAGGTCTGCCTCTTGGCATGCCCCTCTAGAACTGAGTCAGGGGTCTCAAGACCCCTTACTTCTTCACCATCTTCATGTCACATTCCCTCCTTGGAGCTTCTCCAGGGTCAGTCCCTGAGTCTTCTTGTTTTGATTACAAGGTGTCTTGTTATTCTAGTCCTGTTACAGGAGTCTCAAACAAGACATTCTAGTCACTATTTTCACCTTAATACAGAAATTCAGACACCTAGCACAGAGGTAGAAACTTCTTGTTGCTACACTGAATATGAGAAGCTACACAGCTGTGTAAAAATCTACACATCTACCATTCAAATGTCCCTCTCATCACATCCCTCTGCAGTTTGCCAGCAGAACTGTTTGCTCAGAGGCAGTTGCTACAGAAGCGGTGTCCTTCAGGCCATCATGATCATCTGGCAAATATTTTTTTGTAAAAAAAAGCCCTAAAGGCTGATGGCTGCTTTTACTACTGACTGCTATGAAGTTCTTTTCCTTGTACTGTTGTTGTATTATTAATGTTGGATTAAAGAACTAGATTTTCATTACAACTCCTCTGTTCTGGTTGATAAAATAATTTCTATCCTGCTCTTGAAGTCTGCCACCACTGCAAAGTGTGATGGAAAAGACTGAGTTATTCTAACCCCCTTTCTCTGCTACATTTGCAGGTTTCCATGGCTGATCTGTGCTTGGCACCTCAAGTTGCCAATGCTGAAAGGTAATTAATGCTAAATTTGAGGGCACCTACTCCTTGTGGTAAGCTGTCAGAGCTTACCTTCTGCTGCAACTTGTGCCTGTTAGAAAGTATCCCTCCTGCCTGCCCTATTCAGTTATGGTTCTTCTCTCTATGAATTTTCCTATGCAGTAAGTTTTGTTGCTTTTTGAAGCTCCTGGGGGAAACCTAATCTATGACCTTAGAAAAGCTGAGGTTGCCCACACTCCACATTCTCTTTCCCCGTTTGCCTTATATTTAGGCTGCACACATGAGAAAAGTATTAATCTGGCTATATTTGCTTAAAGTCTTAAACCCATACAAGTAGTGGCTGCGTGATTTCCAGGAAAAGCATAGTGCCTTCTTACCGTGTACTGCACATTATATAAAAGAACTGTTGGGGTTGGAAGGGAATTGTAAAGGTCATCTAGTCCAATTCCCCTTCTAAAGCAGGTTAACCTAGATCAAGTGGCACAGGATCACATCCAGGTGGGTTCTGAGTATCTCTAGAGAAGGAGACTTCACAGCCTCTCCAGACACTAATTAATCTTTCCAGCATTTTATTTTAAACTTACAAGGTCAAATATTTTCTGTCATTGTAAATGCCTGTGAGATTCTCCCATACTGGGCAGGCATAGCATACTGCACTGCCCTTCTGCTCACTGCTGTACTGGCTGTTCAGCTCTTAGTATTTCATAAATTCTTTTTCAGATTCAAAGTGGACATGGGTCCATATCCCACAATCACCAGAATAAATAAAGCTCTCTTGGAGTTAGAGGCCTTCAAAATAAGCCACCCATCCCGGCAGCCAGATACTCCTCCAGAGCTGCGAGCTTGAAGCCCTTGTACTCGCCAAATCTAGTAAGCTGGAGTGACAAAGAAGACAACACCTTCAGTTTGAGTACAAGTTCAGAGCCAGCAGGAAGCATAGTACTATTGTCTTGCTTTCATCTGGGTGGGAAGGACAGAGGACCTGCAAGTTGCCTGTCGAGGAGCTATGCCTGTGATGGAATGCTTGCAGCTACTAGCCTTTTCTATCTAATCTTTCTCCATGAAGCAGATTAAAGCAGAAGCATCCATAATTACCAGAAGTTCTCTTTGTATGGCTTTGGGTTGGGGAATGTGTCCAGAAACAACTGTGAGGCATTAAGCCAATTCTGGACTCCCTAAAGGAGCTGCTTCTTTCTACCATCTACAGTGTACAATACACACAGTGTGCTTATCCTTGGAGCTGCCATAGAGCTATGACATAGTCAGTGCCATGGATATCAAACAGTAAGAGCTAGTCTCTCATGGAAGACCACTTGATCCTAACCTTGGTTGGGTCCTATGGATCTTGAAGTGCCAAGTCAGTAACTCTGCTGCCACTTGCAATAACAAGAGAATTACTAGCTGGGACAGAGGACTTGTACCCCTTCCTTATGTAACAGCAGCCACACAATTTATAATAAAGGTCTGTCTAGAGCAAAGCTAAGTAATGGTGTCATAGTCAGCAAGGCACAACCAGCTCTTGCCTTTTCCCTTCCTCAAACACTCCTCTAGGTGCTTTCCTAGTCTTCAGCTGCAGACTGTTGCCTGAGGGAATCCCACAGAGATTCCCTCAAAACCAGAATCATGCCTGTACTTTCACTATGAGGACTCTTCAACTGGCAGGAGTAAATCCCATTCCACTCATCCCAAATGAAACCAAACACCTGAGTCACCCTCAGAGTTGAAAGCACCCTGGGAACTCCAGCCCAAAAACCTGTAGGGCAAGAAGAGAAATCCAGATCCTTGTGTCTGTGTTCCCGTGCAGGCTCAGTTCAGATCCCACTGAATGTTTTGGCACCTGAGCCCAGGTACCAAGCCAGGCATGTGGGATGGAATTTCTGCCAGTCTGATACTGTATATCAACTACCCTAAGAGAACAATACCCACAGCCTTCAGAAAAACATTACAAACCCACAATCTCTTGTGCCAAGGCGGCATTCACCTACATACAGATACTTGGACTGCCACATTGCTTGGACTCATTTATTGCCATCCACATCTGTATTTAGGCTGGTGAAGAGCCCATGCTGTTCAGGCTCATTCTGAGTATTGTGCATTATTCTAGGTCCAGCTGGATCTTGACTGTGCTGTTGTAAAAGGTTCCTGCACAGTTGGAGCCCCCGAAGACCAACACTGTATGCAGGTTTTGCTCGTCTTTGTTCTTGTCTGCATCCATCAGGTGGGCAGGGGTCAGGTCAAGCAATGTGTGGCCAGCTCGGGGCACAGAGCAGAGGTCGTGGTGGATCACTGTGCTCCATGAAAGAGTATCTGAAGTAGAAAGGGGCTATCAACACTGACAAGCCCACTCCTCATACAAGGGATGAAACAAATGGGCAAGACTAGGTGTTCAGAAACACCACTGCAGCCCCAATCACCTTCATTAATGGAAACAGGGCAGGAGAGTCACTCACCTAAGTGGAAGACAAAGGCATCTTGCAGGGCTCCCTTGGCATTGCACCCTCCACTGATTAGAACCTTCTGGTCCGAAACAGCCAGAGCTGCATGAAAACTGTGACCAAAGCAAAGTCAAAAGGTGACTACAACAAAATCTGTAGCCAGAACAATGGGCAGGGGTGGGCAGACTTCATCAGGAGGCTGGGGCTTAAGCTGCAGAAAGGAAGTTAACTTTTGCTTCTCTTCTACCCTGACGGGCTGAATAACCCTAAAAGAGCTGTATGTTTGCCAGTTCAGGCCATGATCAAGCCTGAAGAGCACCTCGTTACCTCAGAAGGAATTTTCAAAACTCCTATGTTTTGCTCTAGGAGGGCAGATAGCTAGCTGGGGAGATAGGCTAGCTGGGCTTTGCCCTGATTTAGGCAATTGTTCTAGTGGGCAATGGCATCCTATTAGGAATGATTAGTCCCTGGTACAGGAGTTTCTTCCTCTCTGTGTGGCACAGTACCTCTCCAAGTACTGAGGAGACCAAACACTACAGCGCACTAGCATACAGCAAAAAGGTTACCCTGGCCTGAAAGGCAGATTTCCAGGGAGACTAAAGGGCTCTGTATCCCCCAACACCATATGGGCACCAACAAGGACAGCACAGGAATTCCTGGTCCCATGACAGAAGAGCTATCCATTGTATTTTGTCTTGTGGGATAGAGAGATGCAACTGGGTCTGATCACCAGCACTGTTTAAACCTATCTTCAAGGAGAAAAGACAGAGGAAGAAGATGGATCCTGGATCTGCAATAGGATCTTACCAACGTGCAGAAGGTTGTCCTGCGAGGAGGGGGAGTGGTGTGTACTCCATGAAACCTGATAGTCAGGGAAAAGGCAGGTGAAATACCAAAAAACTCAGCCTCGTAACTAGACTTCAATTAAAAACTTCAATACTCTGTCACACCAGCAACCTTCTTTCCCTATTACCCATCATCTTATTAAAAAAAAAAAAAAAAAAAAAAAAAAAAAAAAAAAAAAAAGCAGTCTTGTTTGTCTTCATTCCCATCTCTATTACCCCAGAAAGGTGTTAGGTTTTCTTGTTTTGGTTTGGGGTTTTCTATCCCATAGTTTTCCGACATCCATTGTCTAGTCAGGAGTTTTTATAGTTATAGTTTATAAATATTGCTATCTTCCCATTGAGCAAGCCTCATTTCTCAGTCCCCGTCATAGAACAGGCCTTCTCGAGGCAGCCAGCTGGCACAAACTTTCTTACCCAGATCTAGAATGTGCATGTCACTGAGGTAGAGAGAAGTCCTCTGACCCCCAAAAATCAGCAGCTTGTTTTTCAGTAGAGTAGCTGAATGCCTGGGCAGAGAGGAAGTAAGTGAATAAAACATCTACAGCAAGTTCCCAAAACTTCCATTTTAGCCTTAGTTTCTTCTATTGAGCTTCAGTCTACACCTGCCTCTACCCACAGCCACTGCAGCCTAAGGAGAGCATCCTATCAGGATTCGTAACAGGATGTACTAAGAATCACATTGCTCAAAACATAGCCCAGTTTTAAGGATTAAACAGTGGAGAACAAACATCTAATATGTGGGAAGTTACACTGACGAGGGAAGGAAGGTGAACAGAGGTTTACTGCTCTAGTTTGAAGAGTTGGAATTACATCTCTCACCCAAGCCTAGGCAGAGGCTTCTCCCCTTCTGAGATAGGCTGATACCAAATTTCATGCTCTGGATTGAAGATGTAGAGCACATTGCTGCAGGGTCCAGCTGCCAGTGATGCCTTTTTGGGGAAAGCTCCTCCGAAAACAAAGAGCTCTTTGTGGTAGATAGTTGCACTGTGGTAGGTGAGCACTGGTACCCTCCCTTTTGCCTGGAAAAAGTTTAACATATGTTTATTACAAGCAGCATATTATTTACTGCAAGACCAATAGAAAAGGGGCCTGCATCATGCAGTGAGTTTGAGAAGTCTCAATTTTCACTTTATTGGCTTAACAGCCAGGTCTTTGCTGCACAGGCAGACAGTACATTCTTTGCATACTCTGCACTGCCAGAATGCTCTGGTAAGAGGGAAGTCAATCTCCCACACCAGCTTCCTCAGAAGATGACATGGAAAAGATCTCATCCAGGCTTACTCTGTAAAAGTTATCTTGTGCCTTAGGCAAGAAAGGGATAGTCCCTTGCTAACAGGGTCCTCTTGTCAGAGTTCTGCTGTACTCAGAGCAGTCCCTGATTTGAGAAGACTACCTCTTCACCTCAGCATCTGGTGCTACTCTCAATGGCATCATATAAAATGAGAGGCCATTTCCCTCTGCGGCTTGTACAGTACCTCCCACCTGTGAGCTTGGTCAGACACGGCCCCCTGCAGCAACTATTTTTTCACCTTCCTTCCTTCATTGTAGGAACAGCTCCTGAATTCTATTGAACTTGCAGCTTTTCAACATAGCCTTCTTGTATCTTTCAAACCCAATTAAGGATGTCAGATAACCTGCAGCAACAGGTTACTGTTGCTACTACTACTACTGCAATAAAGGACATGGGCACATCAATTGTCATATTCAGGCAGAACTTGCTATCCCTCCTGTGTGCCGTCTTGGAAGAGATGCAGTACTCACAGCCACAAGGAGCCATTTCCAGGTGACTGTGTCCAGAATGTAGATGTTGCTGTAGTCTTTGTCCTCTCTTATGCCCCCGAAGATGTAGATACGCTTGGTATCAGGGTCATAGGTAGCTGTGTGACCATGCAAGCATGATGGCATGGCATTTTGTGGCTGGAAAGTCACTGGAAACCATAAATCACTGTCTGTGAGAGTAAAATCAGACAGATGGAGTAGGGGTTCAATGATGCTCTTGATTTAAAGAATGTCACAAAATCTTTACTCAAAACCTTGCTCCCTTCATCACCTTCTCTCCTTTGATGCATGGCTAAAGAGGGAACTCATACAGAATTTTTTCTGTGTAAGCAATGAAGGAGAAAGGCAAGATCAAAGAGGACCGGTGAGGTGCAGAAAGACAAGGCACTGGAATTGTATCTCACACTTCACCAGTCACTACAGCCAAACTCCAAAGTGCACTGTTGCTTTTACCCCTTAAAATTCTGCCAACTCTTTCCAGAACTTATACCTTAGCTCCTAGAGGTTTCTCACATACAACTCCAGAGCCTCACATGGCACGCTATACTGTCAGTTCAGCCTGGTGACCATGCTTAGAAGATGTGACACCTTTGCTGTTCCCTCTACATGCACAGACCCCCAGGTGCCTTCTCCCATTTGCATGAGTTGTCTTTGAGTGCCACGGCCCCACTGTCTTTGATAGCTCTAAAGGTCCCCACCAATTTCCAGCTTCCAGAGTACATCCTTGCAAGACTGCTGATCGACACCTTCTCCACCAATCAGAACAGCTGTCCCCAGGTCACTGAGGCACATGGCATGGCACCACCGAGGGCTAGGAGTGCCTGAGGAGAGGAGAGCACAGGGCTGTGAGAAGAGGGAGATAAGACACCCTCCTCAGCTGCCTTCCCTGCTGGTCAGAACAAGATAGTTGAATGCTTGGAGAGAAGTGGGAAGGCAAGGGCCCCAGTCCCTTCCCTCTGTGGGGAAAAGACATAGCTCCCTGAATAACCTTGTCAGTTGGCTCAGTGGAATAATTTCTGTATTGGAAGAGATGTCACGAGCAAAGAGTAACTGGATGTAGGATGCATACAAAGCTGTCACTTTAGACAGACTTGGATGTCCATTGATTACCCATCCCCAGAAGTGATATCCTAGTTGTGCTATCCCATGTTACTCTTTGTGAGGGAGGGTTACCCAGGGGCAGCTTAGCTGGTTAGTGTCTAAGAACAATCAGAAGCCTGGAGCTGCTTCCAGAGATATGCTGCTCTCTTCCTCCTCCTTTCCTCTCCCAGGCCTCTGCAGTTGGCAGAGCAAGCTAAAATAACACCTTTTAATCAAAATCTTTTCCACATCTTACCCTTTTCCTCAAAGGGCTATGTACCCAGAGGTGTTACAGAGATTCAAAGCGGCTACAGAAGCATACTGGAGAACCTGACAGTACTAGAAGCACCTATACTGACAGTAATTGCATAGAGAGGAACACTACATAGACACAACCCACTTGTTATTCTTCATCACTGGGGAGACACAGGACAAACCCTGAGAAGCTCCTGATGTTAAAAAGAAGGAATATCATCACCAAGTGACTGAAAAGACAAACTACAGTGTAGGAACCAAATACTCACCTTGCAACTCCTTTACTGCCAGATCTGCAGAGGGAACACAGAGATGGCCTCATAAAGAAAGCAGCCAGTAGATATACCATGGAAAGTGCTTTTCTCCACAGTTTAAGAGCCCTTTGACCTTCTTTCTCCAACCCCCAGAACAAAGCTACCTCATTGCAACAAACAAGGTGCAAGACCAAGAATCATGAAGAAAGTCTTATCAAAAGAAATGCCAAAAACAGGTAAGAGCAGGGCACACTTCCTTTGGCTACCATCACACTATCACCATTGCATTTTGTCCCTCTGATGGAAACTCATTTCCCCCTTCTCACAGTGCCTGCAGTGGAAGAATAGAGCTATATTTGCCTGTATGAGAAGCAAGCCAAGTCCCAGTAAGTCATTTCACATAGGGACCCCTGAGTTATTGTCAAACTTTTACATGTAAATTTGGTCACACCCTAGAGAATTCACACTCCAGAAGCCTACTGTATTGTTTCCAAACCCCTTGGCAGTTACCTTCACTACTGAAAAGTCAGTACAATTATACTAATTATATCTTTTTCATATTCTCTATACTGTAATAATAAGCAATGTCTTGTATGGACCAAGGGATATGCTGTTAGTAGGAGAACAAACAGACTAATGGAAATGTTACAGGACATCACATTAGGTAACTTTCTTGTGCCTCAATTTACTCTTTGGAACATAAGGCTAATGATATTTGCCTTCATTTATAAAACACTTTTACTTGCATGAAGAGATAGACATACTATATCATGGCACAGGGTGTTTGCACTAAGAATATCCCATGCTCTGTTTCTGGCCTTTTCCTAACAAGTAAAAATTCATCAAGCAGTTGATCCTGGAATATAGAGCATTCTCGGCATTTGCAAGCCAAGACAGACAAGCCACCTATGCCTTGGAGGTGCACAGAGAAACAGAGTAGGAAGTTGCAGCTCAGCAACAGTGACAGGTCATTCAGACAAGACCTGTAAGTCAAAGCTGGAAGCTGCTAGAGTTACCTTCTTCATCGAGATCTCTCTCGGATGCTGTGGGTTCAAATAAAACTTTCCTGGGCTTCTTGGAGTAGACTCTTGGTGGTCTTTGGACAGGACTCTTCCTCCAGGCCTCACCGGATTCCACTTTGCCAGATGGTGGCTTCAGGGCACAGGGTATCATCAGGGTCCTCAGTTGTGTGTGGACATCTTTCCTCCCAGGCCTGGATGCTCTAGCAGCCACCTCTGAGTTCCAGCTCTTAACCTGTGACAAGAGTCCCAGTCAAATCAGCTCTGAAGACATAGCACCAAGGCTACAATGAGTTCTCTCTTAGTGGGTCAGAGATGAGTTTCATAAAGTGCTTGTTTTCAGGCTCACCTTCCCATTGAACCCTAAGGGCCAGCATTCCAACAATATCAATGCCAAACAGATGCTGAGCAATACAGCTACCTGCTGCTGTGTGCTGTGGCCCACTTTCAGACTGCTGGCTGCTGGGCACAACTGAAAAAGGCAACTGGAAAAGCAAAAATGTCTTCTATGCCAGGAGCAAACATTTCAACCTTTCCAAAGGGATCTCAGTGGAGAATACGTCTTTCTTTAGCACAAATGAATCTTGCTTAGCCATGTCTAACTAAAAGAGTGGCAGGAAGTGTTTCTCCTAGACATCAACTGAGTGGCACTGGCAAGGGAGAAGTTACTAGGGAGAGGGTGAAATGGCAAGAGGAAGACTCCAGGATACACATACCACTATAGGATCCTTGAGGTCCTGACCAATGGGTTTGTCATCTGCTGGGAGCACTGGTGACTGGGTGGTCTCTGGGACAAGGAAGGGATGGGTAGGTGTACTGCTGCAGACACCTTGGAGCAGCTGTGGCAGAAAACAGTGACAAAATAAAGGGACATAGCAACTGTACCAGCCTCCAACTACAAAGAGCAGGCAAAAACATACCTTGCGAGGGACAGATTCCCTGCAATGGAATGGCCTATGTTTCATCTCCTGTACCAACAGAATAAGCAAGGAAGAGGAAAGCCAGGCACTGTGATATGCTAAGTCCAAGGGCTTCAGTACAACTAAAACAACTGTTGTAAGTACCAAACACTCAGAAGAAAGTGGAACTGGAAGTGAACTGCTCTCTGCTGCCAGCCTCCTGCAGCATAGAAGGTGTTCTGGCAAAGCTGTGTTTAGAGCGTAAGCCTGGAGCATCACAGAGGGTTTGGGCCCAGCACAGATGTGTATTAACGTCAGCTCTACCTTGAAGTAGCAAAGAGAAAGAAAAGGAGAGGATGAGAGAGGAAATTCTATGGCTCAAAAGTGACAACATTTGGGATCCCAGGCAGGAGGACAGGAGAATGTCCATTCTCTTACCTGTCCATTGACAGTCAGGACAAGCCTCACAGGGTTGCCTTTGTCCATCTCTTTCAACGAGGCCATGAAAATATCCGTTCTCCAGGCATCTTCCCACACCAGAGACCTGCAAAAGGGACCATGGATCAGCCCACAAGTGACACTCACCAGGGCAAACTTCCTGCTCCTACACTGGATAGTAAGAGCCCAAAGACAAAAAAAAAAACAGAACAAAAGCAGCCAAAAGATAGCTGAAAGCATCAGTAGAGAGAAAAACCTTGGTGGTGGACCAGCAGACCTGAGTAGCTTTGGGACAACACCATCAGAAACAGGGAGCACCAGAGATCAGAAAGCTTTTCTCGGAGGCCCTCCCTGACACCCCAGCAGCTCCTGCCGTAACCTGCGTGTGGGCTCCAGCGTGCCAACCCTCTGCGGCGCAACACCCGGGGACACCAGCACATCCACTGCGATGCTCGTGTCTGGAGAGTAACAGCTCCAGTCCCCCAAGCCGAACACCACCAGCTGCCTCGGCAATGGCAGGGGCAGCCAAGCCTGGAAACCCATCCTGCTGGACTGGCTGCGAGAGGAGGGAAGAGGAACAACAATCATCAAGCACTAAAATGAAAGCTAATAAATAAATACAGAAATGAAAATACCTAAAAACACACTTATGCCAGGAAGGGGTGCAAGGAAAAGGTTTATGTCATTTAAAGATGAAACCGCGCAAGGATGCAATGAATAGCCCCTAGGCCGGGAAGGGAGAGCGGCCAGGAGCTGGGGCAGCGCAGCCGTGTGGGCAGGGGCGGCTCCGCTGACCGGAGTCAGGGGTGCGGGAGCCCCAGCCCTG